>JAOEHX010032354.1:0-14945 GCA_025448015.1 Bolborhynchus lineola | reverse complement strand
TCCTTCTCTGCAGGGCTGCTCTCAATCTCTTCTCTGCCCAACCTGGAGCTGTGCCTGGGATTGCTCTGACCCAGGTGTAGGTCCTTGAACTTGGCATGGTTAAACTTCATCAGGTTGGCATCAGCCCACCTCACAAGCGTGTCAAAATCCCTCTGGATGGCATTCCTTCCCTCCAGCATGTCAACTGAACCGCCTAGCTTGGTGTCATTGGCAAACTTGCTGAGGGCGCATTCAATCCCACTGTCCATGTCACCAACAAAGATTTGGCTTTGCATCAGTACTGCCTATATTTCACCATTTTTCAGAGGATTTATCATATCATGTATTTAAATGGCATTTATACTTTTGTTTTCTGTGAAAATGGAACAGTTTTCAGGTTTGCATTCAATTTCAAGAGAGTGTTGCAGTAAATTGCTACATGTTTCATAGAAACAGAAGACATAACAAATATAGCAAAGTCCATGTCGGATCTTCCCTTGGTATGAAGGAAATAAATTGTCCAAGGTAGGCACATTCTCTGTATACCAGTAATTTTGCTAATCTTTTAACACAATTGCAGCTTGAATGGCTTCAAAGAGTCAACACTATAGACCTGATAGCCTATGGTCACCTTACGCACTGCACATACAAAAAAGTTCTTCTGTAAGAGGCAATGATGTGGTCAGAATAATGGCATTTATTGCAGATTGACCATTACAAATGTAACTTTATGCCATCTGGGAAAATATTTTCAATTACTGACTACACATGTATTTATTTGTTTATTTTTAACTAAGCAAGATACAGGAAGGATGAAAAAAGTTAATTATTTGTGTTTGGGTTTTAATGTTAAATTTAAAGTTCAGGAATTTTCACTGGAATACAGGCTTTACACAAGTTTTTAAGTTCTGGGAAAGCAAATCAACTATTTTTAACCTTCGTTTTTTTATATTAGTGTGTTAGCAGCAGTCATCTTTGATGTGACATTCTAACTTCTCACAGATTTGATGCAGAGAAAATATCTTACTAAATTTTTCAAGAGTTGATAGGAACCTTGGCAAAAGGCCCATGTCTTGATCACTGGAGAGCTTTCAGATTTTGATTTTTCCAACAGCATTAATCTTTGATAGAAATGTGTCGATTGCAAGGTTTAATTATGTCACGCTCTCTACAAGGAGTCTGTTTTCAGAATGACCTCAACTTTTATATGAAGTCCATCAAATGTAATTTGGTGTCAGTCCTGGAGCCATGTGGCTGCTGTTCCCCATTTTTAGTTGTTTCTTGTCGTTTATAGTGGTTATAACATTGCTGGCTAGAAGTCCATTTTCGTCATAGGGAGCATGTTTTGTCCATTTTCTTCACAGGGAGCGTGCGTGTTAAAACATTCTAATGGTAGCACCTGGGTTACTCCAAAAAGTGGACGCGTCTCAGTTGTTTTTCACTTACCTGAAGGCTGAAAGAAAAAATGAAATATTTGAAGGCTGGAGCTAAAAGATAAGTTTTATTAGCTGGCGCTGCTGCCATGGGGAAGGTCAGCATGTACATATGAAATATTTCTCAGGAGAAGTATCCATGCAGGCTTAGCTGTAGCATTGCAAGGACACAAGAGTATAGAGGTTTAGTTGCATGCTGACTGCATACATGACTTGCTGCAGGCGCCTGACTTACACAGCTAGGACTCTGAGGAGTTGCCATTTTCTAGGGAGCAAGCGGCCAGGAAGCCTGTGCATTTTCCCCTCTGTTCACAGCTTCCAAATGTGTACAGTGTTGCATATTTTTACCTTGAGACTAACTTCATTTATTGTTCTCTCCCCTCTCCTTTTTTTCTTGCATAGCTCAATAAGCAGCAGCTGCAGATACTGAAGGAGCGTTTCCAGGCCTTTTTGAATGGGGAGACTCAAATTGTAGCAGATGAAGCATTTTGCAATGCTGTCCGAAGTTACTATGAGGTAAGTTATGTGCTTTGTTTTTTGTGTTATTTAAAAAGTTCATAGGATCTCTTTCCAGATACAAGGAAAGGCATTTTAAGTTTCAAAGGCTATGAACTTCCAAACCACCTAGAAACAGCTTCCTCCTACTCCGCTTTTGTTTTAAAAGTTGAAATCCACTGCCTTGGCACAAGAGATAAACTGAATTGGAAAATATTCACACTTTTTGAAGAAGGGAAAAAAGAAAGACAAAACAGAAAAACCCTGGTGCTAAAAATCTTTCTGGCAGCATTTGATACAACTAGGCACTGCTATCTTTATCTCCATATGTCTAAGATACCTCTTTTAATCAGCGCTTCAGTTGTAGGTTTCCATCTTGAGAAATGTGTTCTGATTTTTTAGTTACCATGCAGAGTTTTTTGGAGAGGAGCTGCCTGTTCCTTTCCCAAAGAAGAGAAGCTTTCCATGCAGCTGTGCCAGCTCTCAAATTCTGCTATGACTTCCCAGGCATGCTCTTTGCCTACAGGCAGCAGTGCAGATCTTTAGATTTGTCTTTAATTGCTTAAAGCACAGGTCCCATTCTCAAGTAAGAGGACAGTTCGCTGTCTTTTTTGTAACATCAGCAGCATATGGCTGGAGAATTTATTTCTTGCTCTTAGCAATTGGTACTGCAGATTCATTTTGTCTCATCTAACTTCAGACTTGCTTGGTCAATAATAAGGGATGTGTGTTAAATTTGCATTTCTTTTGTAGGATCTTCTCTGTGCTTCACTCTGCCACATCATTTTTTTTTTTCCCCCCAGAATTTTTAGCCTTATTTTTTTATATATTATTTGTCTTTTTTCTTTGTCAGCTCTTTCTTTGCTAGTGAATGAAACTCTTCATGGAGAAAAAGATGTGACTTAGATCCTAGCTTGGTTTTATCTATATTAAATTGTGTTGCACAAAGAAAAGAATAGATGGAGGTGAACAAATGGTTTCCCTGTTGTACAGAAATGTGAGGACTCAGTGTGAGATTCTTCAAATCACAGTCTGATGAGAACTGTAGTAGTTCAAATGAAGGAAATCACATAAAGACAGTTGTGAAAAGATGAGGATAGGTCTGCAGGTGAAACAGAGAATATGTACTACATTGGGGTATGGGAAGAGTGCAGGATTTGTTGGCAAGTAATCCATTTTTCTGTATAGCTGAAGAAGAAATTAAGACTGGGAGGAAGAAGAGTTTGGAAGATGGTGCAGGGCAAGGCTGAGCTAGTGAGCTGCCCAACAGTAAGTTTCAGGGGAGTGAGATGTCTCGATGCTGAATATGGGGTAGAATTGAAAAGGACATAACTTTTGTGGTTCTGTCTTTCAGCAAGATGTGTAAGAAGCTTGATGTGTTAGAGGAAGTAGCCTGCCCTTCAGAAAGGATGTGATTGTGAATAAAAATTATTTTAAAATAAATGCCTAACCAGTAACTGACTGCCCTGTTAAGATTTACTTTAGGTCTCTTGTTAATGAGATTTTTTGGACACATTGATAACTATGTTTTTTATCATATCTGCTGTTGCAATGAAAAGCTATGCATAATAATCTAAGATAGCCCTGTAAAATGGAAGACTCAAATTCTCAAGCTATTTTCAGCCATTCATTACTTTGAATTAAGTGTGCAAGTGTTCTAGCTGTCCAGTTTCAAACAGATTTCAAAGATCTTGGCACCACTGAAAAGGCTATAATGACACCATGAGCTTCTGGAATCTTCATCCTGTGTTAATACACCATGAGCTCATCTACTGGCTGGAATTTGGTTCTTCAGTCTTTTTACTTTGTTTTTGCTCCCCTTCCTCCAATTCTATTTTCCATTCTTTCCAGAGATTTCCTTCCGGCCTTGCACAGCCTTGTGCACTTTGAGCCAACATTTGCTAGTCATTTTTAATTACTTTTCAGGATTGTAATAGATAGTCACCAGTATGCAATATTAGATTTAATGAACATTGCAGTGGTGGGATCCAGCTGGAAATAGTTCAAGCTGCTGCTCCTCTTCAATGCATTTTAATCAAATTTTATGCACCTTACCGCATATTCTTACATCATCGCTTATATGTATCTCTCGTGCCTTTTTTATTTGCCTCATTACCCATTTATTGAAAATATTAATCTGTTACTTCTTTGTGTGTTCTGTTGATGCTATGCTGTAATGCTTTCTCACCTCTGTTTTCTACATGTGGTCCATCATATCGCCTGTTCAATGATGTTTGTTAATAATTTGAATTATGAACGTCTCGTTTGTTTCTGTCATACAGCATGTCATAACCTTCAGTGTTAATTTCTTTATACTTCATTTGCTGGGCTACAGTTCAATTTTATCTGACGTGGAAGGGAACAAATATATGGTCTGCACAGTAATTATTTTACTCTGCAAATTATTCATTTGCCTTTAATCCTACATAGTAGTCATGGTTTGAGAATTGCTACAATATTGCTTGCAAAGCCAGGGTATTTTCGTTACTGGAGTTGATTTCCCACACCCAGCTCTTTGAATGTGAGAGGGAAGGTTTGTTTTAGGCATGTGACATAAATTCTGCATCACTAGTTGCAGGTGTTTTTAATCACTAAATCTGTCTATAATGTGTTTGTTTAGAATTTGTCCTCTTAGGTATCTAAGTTTGAAGGATTTAGAAAGTTCAAATGATTTGGTGCAGTCTTTGATTTACTTTTCTAGAAATATTTGCTAAAAGAATAATTTATTTACCAAATAAATAAATATGAATTCAAATTCACTGTGTTGTAAGAGAGTTATGCTCCTGTGTCAGGACTACTTGAGAAGATTTACACTGGTTAATCTTGTTGCCTTATCCCCCAGCCTTATATCTTTTATGATGCTCCTGTGGTTTTCAAGACCTTCTGGTAATATTCTGGCATTGTTTTTCATTTATCTTAAAAAATGTTACAGGAAAACAATTAAGAAGAAAAGGTGCATAAAGTCTTCTTTAATTATTCAGAAATTGTTATTTTTGTGTTCTGCGTAATCTTTAGCTATCAACCCACTACCCTTCCTGAAAGTCTCACTGAAATTTAGCATGATTCATGTTTTTATATGTATTAAAAAGATTGTCTTGAGGAATTATTCCTCTTCCATCTCAGTTTTAGAGACGGTATGGAAGTGTTTACAGTTCTCTTTCTTCAGTCATTCTCTCAAAATTTACACAGTATTTCTTTTGTGGAAAATTCCATTACAGATATTGAGCCAGGTTCTAATTGGCAGAACATCAGATGTTGGTGATACTTTTGGATAAGGAGAAAAATTCAATCATATGGCAATTTATTATGAGTAATTATATTGGACACACTGCTAAGTGTAAAATTAAGTGAACAAGTGACTTATGAAATAGTGTCTTTCTTTGCATATTTCAACCCACTTTTTAAAAGTTACCAGTAAAATAGTAGATAATCTTCTATTTATTAATTCTTGAGCGCTCTTTCATGAGTGTTGGAAAATGCTCTTGTGCAGACCCCTAAGAGGTTCATTCGACACCTTTAATATGCATACATTAGGAAAATCCTGTGTGGAAATGGATTGTGAGCTGCCCTGAGAAGAAGGACTTGGGGGATGTTGATTGACAAAAATCTCAACATGAGCAGGCAGTGTGTGCTTGCAGCCCAGGAAGCCAAACCATTTGCTGGGCTTCATCAAAAGCAGCATGTCCAGCAAGTCAAGAAAGGTGATTCTTCCCATCTACTCATCTCTTGGGAGACCCCACCTGGAGTACAGTGTTCAGCTCTTCAGTTCTAGTCTGAGCTAGTCGATATATAAGGTCACTTCCAACCCAAACCATTCTATGATTCTGTGGTTTAAAAGGCATGCATATACCTTTGGCTAAACTCACTAGTTCTTTAGTTTTGAATTTATGCAGTTTTACACATGAGTAAAAGGGGTGCAAAGAACTGTAATGAATATTTGAATTACTGTGAAAACTTTTTTAATATTGTAATGATAGCAAGCTCTCAGATTTTCAGCTCTGCTTAAGCATTGTGAAGCATCAATAAATTTTATTTACTGGTAGTTTTCCTGTTTTTCTTGCTGCTTGATTTTAAATATGCAGCTTTAACCCATAATTACTACATGCTGCTTAAATCTGAATGTTAAATGCGTGATCTGTAGCCATTAGCTCTATGAGGGGTTTTCAGAATGTAAAATCAGATTTAGTTCAGCTGTCCCAGTTTGCCTGTGATAGAGAAATCATATTTAACTTAATTTCTATTTAAATTCAGGTATTAGAATCCTTAGCAAATTAAATTGTTGTCTGCTAAAGTCAGATAATAGGAAAGAGCTGAGCTATAGCCAATGGTGAAAACTGATGAGGCAGGAGATTAGTGTACAAACTTAGTGGATTGACGCTGACTGGCTGGAGGAAGGTTTTCAATGGTTTGTTTTTGTTTTCTTTTTTTTTTTTTTTCTTTTCAATAAAGTTGGTCTAAAAGTAGAAAACTACCAAAATCAACAGTAAGAAAGAAGAGAGGTACCATATCATCGACCATAGAATGGTTTGTGTTGGGAAAGACCTTGAAAGTCATCTAGTCCAACCCCATTGCACAGGCAGGAGCACTTCCCACAAGATCAAGTAGCTCAAAGCCCCATCCAGTCTGGCCTTGAATACTTCCAGTGATGGGGCATCCACAGCTTCTCTAGGAAATGTGTTCTAGTGACTCACCACCCTTATTACAAAAAAAAAATCTTCCTTTTATCCAATCCAAATCTACACTCTGTGGCTTCCTAAATGGTAAGAAAAACCCTTTCCATTTCCTCTCCAGAATGGGAGTATGTGGCGCCTTTCAGTTTCTGCAGTAAGTAGAGTGAGTGTACAATTACCTTCCTCCTCTGAATTGCTGGCGCAAATCGTGTACAACATGATAGAAAGGGAGGAGTAAGGCATGAATACTGGCTGCATGTTGCTGGTTACACACACTGGTGTCTGTAGGCGCACCTCTCCTAACCCAGACTGGGCTGCTTTGGTCAGTCTTGGTAATGTAGCCTGCCTTCCCTCTCTTGAGTTTGAGGAAAAACTTCCTTCCCTGTGCTGTGGGCAGCATACGGATACAGAAAAGATTCCTCATGTGGGTTTTGGCAGCTGTTGGAGGTGGTCATGGTATGAGGCAAAGGCAGCTAATCCCAGTCTTGGGCATATTCAGAGTGGTTGATATTGGGCTGTTTAGGAGTTTGAAAGTTCTACAGAAACTAAAAGCAGAAGAAAATTATGTATAAAACAACCCCATTAACATCTGCCAGTGCAGATGTACCTGTGGTAACATCACCGTTTCTTTGTTTCTCTGTTCAACTCAGAGCAGTTGTTTGGCCCATAGTGGAAGCACATACTAGTGTGATGAAAACATTTGATTATTTCTTTCAGTTCTCCTTAGAAAAGAAGGGCTATTGTTTATCAGAGATTTTTTACATAAAGACATTCAGATGTACGGCTAGTCTGAGAAAAGGTGAGAGAAAAGTCCTTTCTGTAAAGGAAGGACTGTAGCAGTGATGTTGTTTCTCCCTGTAATTATGCAAAACCTGGTCTGAAGGTTTTTTGCATGGAAGTGATGAACAAAAGGATCTCGCTTATGAAATCGCAGAAAGGAACTAGCTTTCTGGACTAAGTGGTATTTAGGTTGCTTTTATAGCTTGATTTTTAATACCAGCTATTTTAGATATGCAGTTTTTTATTCAAGGCAACAAAAACCATAATTGATTCTGATGAGTATTTCAGGGATGAAGATGACATGTAAAGGAAGTAAAAAGCATTCATTAGAATCAAAACATAGTACACGCAAAATAAATAATAATTAAATGTTGGAGTGTTCTGTTTTGATATCATTGAGGCAAAATAATGGAATAAGTATATTAAACATTTATTTAAATACATTAGGATAATAATTGTATAAGTTAGTTGGGTATCAGGGCGTAAATTTACTGGTTTCTGCTTTCATTTTTCCTAAAATTCATGATTGGCATACATATGTATTTAAGAATATGGGCTTTTTGCTTTGTTCAGATTCTCTTCAAAAACCTGAATACTGGGCCAAGTTGGGATTTATTGTTGATACAGTCTCATTTGGGGAAGCTGTGTCAACAGACTGTTTTCTTGCATGAACTTTAGGATAATCTTGTGTTTTGGTTTGTGAGAGAGCCTTGCAACAACGTATCTGTTTATAATTGCACCTATCAGCACTCACACAGTTGTTTTTCCTTCCAATTGTTTTAAATAGTAGGCAACCTGGAGGTCAGTGTAATGTTGGCATTAGTGGTCTAGTTTAGGCCAGTTCTTTGGAAAGCTTCATAAAAATGTTTTTAGGCCCCCTCCAGAAAGGGGCATGGCCAAGATTTATCTAGGTCATCAATTTCAGTGAAGAAGCTCTAAGGCTTTCAGTGTTTTGGATCAGCAACCACAATTTGGTGTGTAATGGAGACTGTCTCAGTATTAGGAGTCTATTTTCCACAGAGAAGTCAGGGATAAACAGTTACAACAAATAGAAATATGCTTTATCTCTTCTTTGCTAAGGAGGGACCTGATAGAGTCAAATAGTGGGCTTTGCAATTCGCAGTTTTCTCTTGGTGTATTGCTCTTGTGTGAGATGCGTATCAGTGCTGAAATCCTCTAGTCTCTTCTTTTACAAATTTCAACATATAATTATATTATCTGTGCTTTTGAGGACTGGAAATCCAATTTTCACTTCCCCCTGTATGGTGTCAGAGAAGCAAAACATTTTGTTGTACAACTGCAAAAAACATAATTGCTGTCTGCTGAAACTGTATCTGTCCTGTCTGTTTGGACACTGATATTTATGGATGAATCATTGTCGGTTTGAATTAGGATGTCATGCAGTTTACATGTTAGCATTACAGATGTACTTATAATAGACCTGTATATCAAATTTCTAAGTGAGGTAGGTAGTTGACAGATGCACTTTAGTGCATGAATTGTACCAATCCTTAGCTTTGAAAATGGTGTGTGCTGATAGCAAGAGAGGGGGAAATAGCTAACTGAGTTTAAATGAAAGAAAAATTCTCAGTAGTAGTATCCCTTTTGTTCATTTTGTGACCACTGTTTTTCCAGACAAATAATGCCTTGTAGGTCTGATGCTAGGCTGCAGTAGTAATTAGTGTTGGGTAGTGAGGTATGTCTTTACTGTTGTAAGCATTGCTGTGCTTACTGTGTGACATTATTTACTTGCTTATTAGCTAAATTCTGAATGTCTGTTAATCTGACCAAACCAATTAGAAAACCAGGAATGGCTCATATTGTCACACAACAGTGAATTTGGTCTGCATTGCTTAATTACTGTTTTCCTAATCCCAGTGTTGTTTTACTCCATCTTAAAGGAAAACAAACCTTACCTGACAGTTGATTTTGCACAGTTAACAGTATGTTGCATGGACATGGACTATACACATTTTTGATGATGCTGTCTTCTGGGCAACTGAAAGAGGAGGGGAGCGGTATATGTTTGTTCATCTATCCTGATGCTAATAAGAAATGTGACAGTTTAACACCAGTGCTGTAGAAATCTTGCAGGAGATACTAAAATTTTATTATCAATTTTGGATTTTGAAATAATTATTTTGAATGATTTTTCTCTCACTAGATGGTGAAAGAATGAGATCTTTTTAGGTTATACTTCCCACTATCTTTTCCAGGTTTCAGCACAGAGCTGACCTTAAGGACCTCCCTGAGGAGAGGCTGGGAGACTTGGTGTTGTTCAACCTAGAGAAGAGAAGACTCCAGGGAGATGTTATTGTGGTCTTTCAGTTCTTAAAAGAGGCCTCTGAGAAAGATGAGATAAGACCATTTAGCGAAGCTTGTTGCAGTGGGAAGGGAGGTGATGTCTTTAAACTAAAAGAAGGGAGATTCAAGCTGGGCATAAGGAAAAAATTCTTTACAATGAGGGTGGTAAAACGCTGGCACAGGTTGCCCAGGGAGTTGGTAGATGCGGCATCCCTGGAGATGTTCAAGGCTGGCCTTCTTGTGGTTCTGGGTAACCTGATCTCGTTGGAGATGTCCCTGCTCGTTGCAGGGGGGTGGGACTAGGTGAGCTTTGAAGATCCCTTAGAACCCAAACTATTCTATGACTCTATGACCTTTTCAAGTGGAAATAATACTGCAAAATATTTAAAGACTTATGTTAATGCCAGTGAATTTTCCTTTGTGCCTTTATATTGTGATGTCTGCGTGTTCCAGTCAGCAGTAGTCAGGGACTCTGCAAACTAATGAGGATCAACAGGACACTTATTTTTGTATTTCAGCAGTCAAACAGATACTCAGGCCAATCTCTGACTTGCTGTCTTTCTCCATGACCAGGGAGAGGCATATGATTTCACATGAATAGTACACTTGAAGTATCTGAATATAGGACAAGTGAAAATTTCCACAAGATGCCCATGGACTCTGAGCCAAAGTTGGTCCAACTAGGGTCCCTCTCTCCTGACTCTGTGGGCTCTGGAATTTTCTCATTTAGTTTCATTAGGCTCCAAGTTTTGAGCAGAAATCCAATGTAGAAAGTTGCCATAGTTTTCTAGTTAAGCTTTTGACTGAATTGCAAGCAGCCAATAGCTAAAGGATTTCTTGGTCTTAAAATCAAAACAAAATAACCAGCCAACCAAACAAAATCCTGAAACCCAACCCATCAAGCAAATAAATAATAAAGCATAAAACCTTCTATTCTGATGTACATTAGATTGAATTCCTAGGACTGTTATGTACTCTGGCTATTATCTCATTTACTCTTAGATTCTAGATGGTGGAATAACTAACTTTCTGTGTGCATATATTGATTGAACCTCTCTGTTACCATTTTACTTTGTGATAGAAAGCTTTACTTGCCAGATCTTTAGGGATATGTGACTTGTCAAAATCTTTTCAACTTTAAAGTAGTGTCTTCGAAAAGTGGCATTTTGTTGTTAATGGTGAATTGATAATCTCTGAGTAAACCAAGCCAGAGAGAACATGGCAGTAAAGGATATAAAAGGTCAGCAAATGCATGGCTGAAATCCAGGAGTCAGTAAATGAGAAGCAAGGTTTTAAATTCTCATGTATCTCTCTCAACTCCGTTTCATTTCTGTTCTGTTACTCCTTTCAAAAGACAACAAATTCTTATATCCTGATAATTGTGTAGCAGAACACAATGATGATGTAAATATTTTCTTAGTGCTTGTTTTCAGGTTTTGACTGATCTACATTTTCCACCATAGGGTATGGCTGAAAAGCCAAATGGGAAAACTAGATTCCTGTCAAGCAAGCTTTTTTTTTCTGAAGTAAGCTTTATGGTGCCAAAGAGGTGTCTTTCTATTTTGTGTTGCCTTAAAAAAGTTTTGCAAGACCGAGAAAGAGGTTTCTTCAAAGTTAAATCCAGGCATAAAGTAGCTATCCACCCAAGATTCTCAACAAGCAACAACATTATCTTAAACAGAGCATACTAAGAGAAATAGATTACCTAGCGTATTCCAGTTCGTAAATGCCTGTTTTGGGCACTGGTTGTGAACAGTAACTACCTCATTAAGGAAACTGTTCTTCTTTCCACTTGGCCTTGCCATCAGACCATTTCTCTTAATTTCCTATTTCAACTTTTCTTATTAACTTCAGCTCATTGCTTAGCTTGCTTTTTGTTAAATGTAAATTATACAGTCTCCTGTTTTATTGTGTTACTCTCTGTTTAATGGGTTTGTCTTTTGCCTCCTTAACAAAACAAAAATGCTGAGCAAATTACGTATTCTTAACCTGTAGTAAATAATTTGTTATTGGGAATTTATTATGGTCATTTGGACCTTTCACTTATTTGTGAAATTGGGGTTCCTGACACAGCCCCAAATCCTGGTGTGGTTCTGATATTTTGCGTTGCTTTATGTTTTACTCCTGTAATTCTTTGCACCCAGCTAGGTAAGTGTCTTTACAGAAGTGAGTGCTTAGGAGGGATATGAGTTCTAAGGCTAATGTAGAGGAAGGATGATTCATAAGTGACTGTACCAAGACAGGAAATAGCTTGGGCCTCTGAGCTATCTCTGCAGGTGTTTTGAGCAGGTGTCTAGGCAGCCGTACACAGAGCTACCCTGCCTGTAGTACCTCAGTTAGCTCATGCAGAACTAGCATCAATCTGTCTGCTTACCAGCACGTTGTCATGGAGGTGTACCCCAGCACTCAAGCTCAGGCCCACACAGCATGCTTCTTGCACAGTTGCCAGTGCTGCTGTCTAATTTGTGGTGGGCTTTTTCTGAAATGAAATAGTCAAAAAATGTTGATCTGCATCTGTATTTATATGTTCATATAGTCCTAAACATGTATGTGATTTCTCTGGACGGCTTCTTTCTGTTTCTTTTCAGCAGTGCTGGCAAAATAAATGTTACGATGCTCATCTGTGGCATGCTACTAGGCTGGCACTTCACAGATAGAAAGCTTCAAGTGAGTGCCTGGGATTTGTGAGCATTGCATACTTTTCAGTGTTTTCCCTCAGGATGGAATGTCAGCATGCTGTTTTGTAGCCCAGCATGAGAAAATAAACTCTCCTGGGGGTGAAACTGTGATGGTTTTGTTACAGTTTAGGTTTCTGTTCTTAGTGTACCTTTCCTAAAATTATAAAAATTTTCCTTTGAGAGCAACAGGCATCCTTTGTTTGTATATGTTTGTATCTCTGCAGTTTCACTGTGATAAATATGCACCATGAATAATTTGTTATTCTGCTTGCACACAGATACTACCGCAGCAAAGCCTTCCAAATCTAAGAGCACTTTAATCAGAGATCACTTTTGCTTTTCAATGAAATCCAACATTCTCTCAGACCTTCTTTCCTGGCCAGCATAAAATTAGCCACAAATACATACTTATCTCCCTGGTTTGTGTCTATGCAGGTCTACTATAATATTCTTTTGAACATGAACAATAAAAGGACTATATCTTTGTCAGCTTATATATGAGAATGCGGCTTGTTTATTTAGTCTGAGTTCCTCTTCTTGGTTTGTTTATGTCCAGTCTAGAATGCTGTGGTAGAAATCCGTGAATGGAGAGTCAGTATCCTAGTACTGCCCCTTGTCTGGTTTACTTGTCTTCTCTGAATGCAATTCAGTCTTTAATCCTTTTGAGAGTATTTCCTCTGTAAGTAGTTAAATTGTATGGAAGCAAAATGAAACAAAGTAAAGCTAGCTGTCTAGTTCTTACACTGTTTTTCTTGCAGTGTGGTAATAGGCTGCGACACATGCAACGTGAGCAGTAGTATTGAAATGCCCAGGTCAAACCTCTTTGCCTTTGCTCTCTCATGTGATCTCTCTGCACCTTCCTCCAGGGCAGTAGTGCAGCAGTTTCTTAAGGTAAATCTGTGAATTAAAAAATATCCTTTACTTTTGCCATTAATTCTGAAGTAATTTTGTAATTTTAAAGTCTGACCTTTTGTAATGGAAAGCAAGTTACTTTTTTACTTGGCTTTTGAGCTTTTGGTAGTCCAGTAAAACTTAGCAGAAAACTATGACAAAAAAGCACAGCCAAATCTTTTACAAGACTCAGTTTTAATAAAAAGCAATGGACAATTGCAGGTTTCCTCATCTTAATATTCAAGCAGCAATGTTGGGTCAGATCACAGTCCGAGAAATTCATTATCCTTTCTCAGATGCTGAGAAGGAGATACCCGATGAAAAATACCTGGGCAGGGGAGGCTCGCGAGATGATTTCTGTGAGTGTTCTCCCTGATTCCAGTCATTAAGGCTCAAGGACATTCTCTACTTGGCCACCTTTCCATCACTGCTAACAGCATAACGCAATTAACCAGTTCTTCAATTTCGTCTTTCAGCAACAGGAAGTGCTTGTTATTGCTGTGTTCATATTCTGTGCTGGCAGTCTTGTGTCTGGAAAGTGAGACATGTATCAATTGTTAAAATAGTTCTGTTTCTCTTTTCTCAGGTTTCTCAGAAATTTGGTTTTGGGGATACAAAAGGAGGGATACGGGTGAAGCTTTAGAAGCTCTATAGTCTTAGCTCCAGAATCAATTAATTTTCTTGTCCTTACTGTAGTGGAGCTGCTTATAGTTCCTGTTTTTTCATTCCTTTTCTGCTTATGTTGGGAGGGAATGGTGGACTTGCAGAAGTGATCTTAAAATACAGACCTTTTTCTTCTGGACAGTGGCATTTTGTCCTAACAAAAAACTACAGAAATGTTCAATTGTGAAAAGGCCCAGTATGCTCGTCCTTGGGGCCCCCATAACTGATGTAATTTGTGTAGCTGGAGAAGAATGTCTTTTGAAATGCAGGTTCTGATCTGAGGCTTGCAATGGTAATTGGTGAAATGGTCCCTGTTGCCTTATTCTAACCCTCAGCCTTCTGACTGTGCTTCAGACATGCAGAAAATACAATGGAGAAAATTAAACAAGGGAACAAAAAGAAGTGATACTTTCCATTTAGCTCCCTCTGTTTCTCTGCATGCTTTTAGTTGATGGGTCTTCTGTGCCTTGCTCCTGGCAAGGGACTCAGGGGAGAATAAGGTTGAGAGTGCATCATGGTGTGCTGGGAACCCACAGTTCCACCACAGCTGTGCAGCTCATTGTGATGCTTTTAGTTCTGTTTCCCTCTTGGTCTACTGAGTGCATCCGTAAAAGCTCACTGGGAAGTAAACTAAAGCTTTCATCTTTCAGCATGAAAGAGATTTACCACTTTTCTAATCCTTCTAGCAGTGAGCACTGCTTCAGAAAGTCCATCTCTCCTCCCAGTGAATTGATGAAGAAGGATGCATCCTTCCTCCCTGCTTGGGTTCTTTTTTGGGCATGTGAATCACTTTTAACTCCATTGTCCCTTCTCTTCAGAGAAGGTTTGAAAAGGATAGATTGTTTTTTTTTGTTTACATTTCTGTGAACATAACATTGGAATTACAGATGAACTTGTGAAAAGTGTCTGTACCTAAACAGAAATATACTCCTTTTGTACTCTGGGTGTGATATGCAGTGTTAACTACATCAGAAGTTGTATAACTTCTGCAGCTCAGAGTGATGCTTTTGCCCTTTTTTTTTCTTTTTTTTTTTTTTTTTTTTGAAGGGGGG
>JAOEHX010032347.1:0-13945 GCA_025448015.1 Bolborhynchus lineola | reverse complement strand
TGGAGCATTCACAACTTCCCTGAGCAATCCATTCCAGTGCCTCACCACCCTTACAGTAAAGAATTTCTTCCTCATATACAATCTAAACTTCTCCTGTTTAAGTTTGAACCCACTACCTCTGGTCCTATCACTACAGTCCCTAATGAAGAGTCCCTCCCCATCATCCCTCTAGGCCCCCTTCAGATACTGGAAGGCTGCTATGAGGTCTCCATGCAGCCTTCTCTTCTCCAGGCTGAGCAGCCCCTTCTTACTTTTCTGTGATTCTTTGTAGGAGTATTATTCAGACTGTAATATGCAGAAATTAAGGTTAACATTAATAAAATATCCCAAATAGTCTAAAATATACAGAAGAATCTTGCTTTTCGTAGCCTTTACAAGTTTATTGACATTTCAAAAGGGAAAAAAACATTAATACGTAAATGTCTGAATTCTCCTGTTTAATGCTTCTGCTTTTCTAGTTTATTAAATGAAAAGACAGAACAGAGTCTTTCAGAGGCTCAGCAAAGCCTTGTTAAGAAAAAATACGAACTGCAAGTTGCTCAAGAGAAAATTACACTTCTGGATGAAAAAATTGGTGAGTGACAGATACAATTTTTGTAATTAATTCAACTAGCATTCAGTAAGGCAGTTGTTAAATTGCTGCTCTTTTTTTTTTTCTTACGGGTTGAAAGAAAAAGTGTTGAATGCAAATAAATACATTTTTGCCAGTTTTAACATTCCAAGTGCAAAATATTACTTTTCTTTTAGAGTGGAAGGCTTTTGCATTTTAAAATTATGTAACCAAGCTCTTGCAAGTAAGTTTCAGTGAGAATACATTTTGTCAGCTGAACAATGCATATTGGTGTATTGGCGTATCATTTTGGTTTATGATCCACTAAGGAGGTGGTAGCACCTCTCAGCACCATAAGATAATGATGATGGAAACAAGAAAACATCATTTTAGTATATATCTGATATTTTATGTTGCATCTTTTTTATATTATGGGAGTAAAGGAGGTGGATACATGAATTATTATTCCTGTAGTGCCAAGGAATATGTTCTTACTTCCACAATAACAGCAGTATTGTGTTAGAAGTCTTTTACTATACATGCAGTTGACATAATCTTACCTCAAATGCAGTGCTGAATTTGTGAAGGTAAAGCAAAGCTAAACTATAGTTAATTATAGCTAATGTTAGAGCTGACTGATGCTATTAAATATCTTGGGTTTTGTTAATTACAAATTTTAAACTCAGGTTATTTGAATTTAAATATTTTGTTTAGGATGAACATTCCAAACAAAGTGAACATATTTGGGGGTTTTTTAGTGTTTTGGTTAAGGCATTTAAGCCAGTTCTGAGAAGGCTACAGGCAAAGATGTTTCATTCACATTAAAATATTTTGTTTTAAAAGTCCTGTATTTCTATCCTGATAGTGGTACAGTAATGTAGGGACTTAGTGTTTGATATGCATGTCAGTCTATGTCTCGTTGCATGCTTTTGATCATTCCCAGAAAATGCATCTGAGTTTGGGTGTATTTTAAGTCTAAAAAAAATTTAAAACATTAGTTCATTAAAGCTGAGTAGAGACTTTTTAGACTTCGTCACCTGAGGTCTCACGTAATCTGACTGAAGCATGTCCTAATCTAGATTCATTAGCATTTTTCATTATTGTGAGGCAAGTCCAGGCAAAGAGTCTTGAAATTAATGGAGACTGTATTGTGCTATTTTCCTGTGACTACAGGGATAACAGTGAAAGATGGTGAAGGAGTGGAACTACAGTGTAGGTATGGGGAGAGAATGCACTGAGAGAAGAAACTCAAGAGGTTTTAACTGCAGTATATGTACGGAGAGGATATGGAGATTAAAATTTGGATGGGGCAGCATAATCCTAGTGACGTAAGGCTTTCCAAAATGAAGATAAAGCATGGGCAGCTAATAGTATCTTCATGAATAGGTAGTATTGGAAAAGATGGTTCTAAGATGGAAAGAAATTGTATGTGCCCACTAGAGAACATTCCCTCATTTTGGAGTCTGGAATGTAACTGGGGATTTCCAAGTCTTGTGTTACCTTCTTTTGTCAACAAATTAATGTGTACAGCAGTATAGTCCCCCCATGGTTGTCTATGTGACACATAATAGGAATCCAAATTATGCTTTTTGTTTTTCACACAAGTAACTTATTTCAGAGACAAACACTAAGAAGTCTGGAATATGAATCTTATGGTTGTCTGTACTACTTAATAAATAAACCCAAATTTGGGTGGTTGGTTGGTTGTTTTTAACTTATGGTACTGTTTTTAATTGTGCTATCATGTGGTATTTTTCTATAGGGGCCTTTGCACCAACTTTTGCAGAATTTTGTAGGGAGTAAATCAGTGTTATCTAGTGAAGCAAGCCTTTCTGTCAGATCTTCTCCTTAGCTGAGAATACAGTGAATAAAACAGGTAATTGCAGAAAGAGAAAGCACACACTGTTTGAACTGTTAAATACTACTGTGCAGTATTTAATGATATTGCTGTCTATATATTAGAATTTTGGGGTGATGCACGGCCAGCTTTTCAGAATTGCTCACTAACTATGTATATGACCTATTTTTGGAGTACCTGATTTGATACTTTGGTTATTCATATTCAGGAATGTTGAGGTGTGGCAGCAGTGCATAGTTCTGTTTTTTTTGAAATTTAATACTTTCTATCCTGAAAATGTTGGTCACAGTTTGGGCATCCAAAATAATCAGATAGCACTTTTAATTGATCTTTGTGCCTCCATTGCTTTTCTGTAAAATGATGATAACACACCCTTGCTTAGAATCACAGAATGATTGAGGCTGGGAAGGCACTTCTGAAGGTCACCTTGTCTAACCTCCCTTCACAAGCAGGGCCACCTACAGCCAGCTGTTTATGTGCAGATGACTTTTGAATATCTCCAAGGAAGGAGACTCCATAACCTCCCTGGCAATCTGTTCCAGTGCTTGGTCAACCTCAGAGATAAAAATAAAGTGTTTCCTAATATTCAGAGGGAACCTCCTGTGTTCCAGTTTGTGCCCATTGCTTCTTATACTGTCACTGAGCTGAAAAGAGCCTAGCTCTGAGGTGTTTGCACCCTCCCTTCAGATATTTATGTACAAGACCTCCCTCTCAAGCCTTCTCCAGGCTAATCACTTCCAGCTGTCTCAGCTTTTCCTCATAAAAGAGATGCTTCAATCCCTCATTCATCTTTATAGTCCTTTGCTGGACTCTCTCCAGTATGTCCATGTTTCTGTCGTACTGGGGAGACCAGAACTGGAACCATCACTCCAGATGTGTCTCATCAGAGCTGAGTACAGATGAAGGATCACCTACCTTGACCAACTGGTAATATGTTCCCTAATGCAGCCCAGGATACTGTTCATCTTATTTGCATCCAGGGCATATTGGTGGCTCATGTTCAATTTGGTGTCCACCAGGACCCCCAGCTTTCCTGTCATGCTGCTGTCCAGCTGGGTGGCCCCCAATGTGCAGTGGTGCCTGGGGTTGTTCCTCCCCAGGTGCAGGACTTTGCACTTCCCTTTTTGAACTTTGAGGTTCCTGTCAGCCTGTTTCTCCAGCATGCCAAGGTCCTTCTGGATGGCAGGATGACCCTTCAGTGTATCAGCCACTCATCACAATTTTGTGTCACCAGCAAAATTCCTGATGATACTCTCCGTCCCATTGTTGAGATCATCTATGAAGATGTAAAACAGGACTGGACACAGCATTAACCCCTGCAGCATACCACTAGTGACCACCTGCCAACTAGACTTTGTGCCACTAATAACCAACCTCTGGGCCTGGGTGTTCAGATTGTTTTGAATCCACCTCACTGTCTCCTCATCCAGCCCATAGGTCAACAGCTCATCTCTGAATATCTTATGGGAGTGTCAGAGGTCCTATCTGAACTCAAGATAGATGACATCCACTGCCTTCCCTTCATCTACCAGGCCAGTCATTTCATCACAGAAGCTTGTCAGTTGGTCTCTTCCCCAGGGTGAAGCCATGCTGACTACTACTGATGATTTTCTTGTCTTTAATGTGCCTGGAAGTGGCTTCCAGGATTAGCTGCTCCACCAGAATTTTCTTTAGAGCCAGGTTTGAACCAGAGTCAGGTTTGAACCTGAGCCAGGTTTTCTTAGCAGGTTCCAGAGCCATACATCCAAAAATATGAGGTGGAAATTCGAGTGCCTTTCATCTTGTGTTTTGAAACAGGAAAAGCTTCTGTGGAAAAAGTAGAATGTGAATATATGCTATGATGTCCTTGAAAGACTGAGCTACAGATCATTTTACTTCTGATGTTTTACCTTCTGAAGTGGTTAACAAGTATCTTTCAATGAGCCCAGTTACGCTGATATTTAAAAAGTAATTTGCAGCCTGCATGGTTTTTATGAGATGTAAAGTTCATGGTAAGAAGAGTTTCTGTAGTTCTCCTCTGCGAATGCAGTGCATGTAGATCAAATAAGGATTGATTCTCTAACCATTTAAAGGTAAATGTAGTGTGTAACACCTTATTAGCTGAAATAAGACAGGGAGAGACATCTTTTGGAATTTGATTTTGTAATTAATAGATTGCTTTTTTCATTATTATCTTTCCATTTTAAGTGGTGTTAAAACTTACAATGCATTGCTCTCAGTTTTACATGAATTTTTTTTGAATAAAAATATTATTTGAGAAAAAACTAGCTAATATCAGTATATCAATCTCTTCATCAGTCTGTATGCTATAGTCTGCATATTGCTTCTGTCTTATAGTAATTCTGTTTAAGCCTTTATTGTTATAATACCCAAGAAAGTTATTTTTAATGATCTAAAAGTTTGCTGTTTAGACAGATTTCTTTTTTTTTTGAGCCAAGTAATTTAATATCAGTTGGATTATTTGTGTATTTTTAAAAGGTACATGCGTCAGTGTTTTCTTGAAGGGGAGATTTTGCCATGTTCTTTTATACTTTAGAAGTGTACCAAAAGAATTTTTATTTCAAATGGGCTGAATTAATGCAAGTGCGACCTTTCTGATTGTGTCCAGGTAACTTTTTAAGACAAAGTCTTGTACAACAAGAAGAGATCTGTGCTTTGAAAGGAACAGTTGTACAACTCAATAAAGAGAAGGCATCTTTGCAACGCTGTGTGGAAGAAGGAAGAAAAAAGATTGCTACTTTTGAGGAAAGCCTGGCAACTAAAGTATGTTCTAACATGTAAACAGTCACAAAAAGTAAATGGGTAAAGGATCTGCTGAGTCATCACACTTGTTATCTACAGCAGTGCTCAGTGCTGACCTAGTTCTGCTCCAGTTTCAAGCCAACAAGAAAACTTAACATTGACTTCAACAGCAATAGGTTTGAGCAGTGTTGGTCATCTCATATTTGGTATTTTGTATAGTTTATACTTGTAAGAGTATAAGAGAAGAGACTTCAAGTACTTTTTTCTGAAGTAGAGAAGAATATATTAGCCAATAAATATTTTATCATAAAATTTAGCCTAAATTCTTCCTTGGGGTCCACTGATGTTAAATATGCAGGGTGCTAAATAATATTCCCTTTGTTGTCATTGAGGAAGCACTGTAATTTTTAACTGTTTTGATTGTTTACTCAAGAATTTGCATTGATTTTTAACAAAATCTTTAAGAAAAAGATATAGCAGGACAGGCTAAAATCATCTTTCCATAAGCACTGACTTTGTATTTTTAGAGCTGTAAATTGTGAAATGATGTCCATTATAGAGAAGAGATGGCTGTCTCACCTCTCCTGTGTCTTCAGTGGAAGATATTTCCTTAGCCTACCTATGTTTCTTTTAATCTGTATCCAAAGACAAAGGAGTAAGTAATAAACTTTGTGATGGAATTCTTGTTTTATCATTTGCAAACTACTGGTGTTTGGTAGTTTACTCATTGTAGAAAAGTTGTGATAACATATCTAATAGGCAGAAGACATTATTTAGTTTTGGGAGTGTGAGCCAAATGCTACCTTTACAACCACAAAGGATTAAAAAAATTAATTAAGACCATTATACTCTGCAGAAGATAATATTTGTTCCTTTATTTGCCAAATTAGATCATTGGAATTTTCAGCTCTAAACAGTACATGATGAAACATAGAAAAACACAGTCCATTTTGCACTAGTTAAATTAATCAGCCAGCTGAATAAAAGGAAATAGAAATAACATTATATTTTTTCAGTTTTATACTGAGGAGTGCCAAGAGGTTTATTTTAATTTTGTATTTCTTTTCAAGGAGAAAATAATTTCCGATTTCAAGATTCTGATTTCTGAGTTGGAGCGTTCCATAAAGTAAGGATGAACTGTAAGACCATTATGAAATTTTGAATAACTTACTAACTCAAAAACTGAATCATAGGATGTGCTGATATGTAAATATTTTTTACCTATTAAAAATTAAAATGTTACAGCTTTGTTTCATGATTTACAAACTTAACCAATGGAAGAGCTGTCATTTGTATTAGGTTGGGCAGTATTGTCATACCTGAAGGATGTTTTTATTTGCTGTGTAGAAAATCTTCTGAAGCACTTTGTATCTGTGAGAAAGATATCACGACTTTGGATCAACAGCTACAAGAAACCACCAAAGAACTTGCGCAGGCTAACAAGAACAGAGAATCATTAGCTCAGGAGAATGACAGGTTACAAGAGCATCTTTCTAGTATTAAGCAAGAAAATCAGGTATATTTGTACAGAGAATCCTTGACTAAAAAGGAAAATGGTGTATTTTTAAACTAGTGCATAGAATTGCTGGCCACTCATCAGAAGTAAATCTGCAAGCTAGTTTTTAAGCTCATTTGTCAAGCTTTAATTTGCCCCTTACTGCTCAGCTCGTTTGTATAATGAGGACCAGCTATTCTTACGTGATGGTCTGGATGTTTATCTGAGGAGCAGCTAATTAATGCTTTTTTTGATCTTCAGGTAAAACCAATGTGGCAGTTATAACTATTGCTTATAAGGAAAAGTACTATAAAGAAGGCAGCGAGTATTTCTTATTCTGCACTGTCAGTGGCCTAGAGTATTTAAAAGCTTTTGAATTTGACTTGCTAATAATTGAACACAGTATACATTCTAATAAGATTCAAAACTTTAGCAATAATATTGTATTTATGTTCCTTTAAAGTGGCTTTTGGATAAAAGAAGCTGGAAATATTTGGTTATATTACATTATCTACTGTGGTACTTATCTGAGTGCAGTTCCTAATGAAAGTAGTTAAAATAAAGTGCCACCTCATGCACACACAATGCTTATGCATCAGTGTGTTTTCCAGTCAGCTAGAATTTAAGCTTAAATACTTGTAGTAAGTTCATCACTATGTAATGTTCTGTTTCTTCTGTTTTTTTTTTTCTTCAACTTCTCGCCTTCATTTAGGCTTTCTGATACTTGGTCTTTCTTCTCTGCACTTACACTACTGCTTAGGATGTCTGGGAAAATACTTTATGCTCCTCTGGCTTTCTCTTCTTCTAGAAGCACTACCCAGTTTTGAAGGAGCAAATTAACTTCACTTGATGTGATTTACCCCATCCCATCATTTTTAAAAGTGATTCATTTTACCTGTCTGGCTCCCTTCATTACAGAGGAAGCATAGCTAACTAGATCAGGTGCCTAATTCTGCACTGCAAAAGTTAGGTGAGACAACTCATTCTAAATAACTATTCTCTCAAACACACCAATCATTTCTCTTTGGTGCCTCTTTGAGTACCCTAGAGAAGTCAAGGTTCATAGTAGCTTTCACTACCAAAGGTACTCCAGGGGGTCACTATTCTTTACCTTCTCTCAGAATCACAGTTGATACTGATGAGGTCAGCTGGTGCAAAACACAGCCTCCTGTTGCTTTTACCTACTTTTGAAAGCTTTGTGGTTTTCTTTGTAATGCCTGGATGCTTTTAGAAGCAGTTAGGAACAGAAAAGTCTTAGCCTCACAGGATCAATTACTTTTTAATAGGCTTGTCTCTATAATATGCATTTGTTCCTCCAAGTGCTTCCATTAATTTAGGTGACACAAGTATTTAAAGCAGCATTCTCATTTCTTCACTTGGGCTTACTGGAAAAGTTCAGAGACTTATAGAGTACCTTTCTCAAAAACTGACAGCTTTTTTTTGCAGCAGGAATAGGGGTTTCTCCATAGCCTTCTCCACACACAACGCCTCCACACCTTCCCCCAGTGCATGCAGTTGAGTGTTATAGAAATTTTGTAAGGAAGAAAAAGTTTCTGAACAGAGCAGTTCGAGACAGCCTTTCTGCAGTTTTTTCCTCTTTCTGTTCTCATTCTGAAGCAATAGTTGTCAGAAATTCTGTCCCTTCTCCTCATACTTGTGCCTTTATTTCTCTCACTTAGGAGATAACCACTTAATTAGATAATTCATTTCTTTTAGCTGTCTTCTGCTTTTTCAGATGTGGGCTTTTGAGGGACTGTAACGTGTAAAACAGAGGGATCTGAGTGAGCCCTGCTCCTTAAATGGGACAAGCTCTTTCGTTATGACCATCTAGCTCCTACATAAACCATCTGAATTTTCCTTCTTGACTGCTACGTTCATTTATTGGCATTTTTCTTCTTCTTAAGAAGATTTCCCATTATTTGTGAGTCAAAGAAACAAAGTATTTTTGACAAATAGAAATTTTATTTATTGAGATATACATGGTTTAGTTTTTATGTACCCTTTAAATAATGAGTTAATAAAGCCATAGGCATTAGATATGCACTAATGCTGTTTTTATTAAAGGTACAAACGTTATACATTATGAAACAAATCTTTCTTCATAGGTACTGTACAAAAAACTAGCAAAGTACCAAAATGAACTTGATGATATGAAGTTGAAAGCACAGGATTTAAACACAGATATTGTCAGACTGAAGGATGTACTGAAGTCTAAAGTGAGTATATGGATTAAACCTGTTAATAAAAGCTGTTTTTTTAACTAAAAATGAAATTTAAACAATATCTCCATGGAAGAATTTGCTTCCTAACCAAAACTTGTTTGCATTCTACTAATATGGATTTCTTAAATACATTTTCTTAGCTGTTTTCGCAGCATACAAATAGTGCAGTATATTTAGCTGTGGTTTTATATACATATACACACACATATATATATATGTATGTGTTTATTAAGGTTTAAAATGCAGGTAGTGAATAATGCAGAGACTTGGAACTCTTGTCTTTATTACCATATGATATTAATTTAAAAAGATATTTCTGCAATATATTTGTATACATCATATTTGTAGTGTTAATCTAGCCATTTTTAACAGATGTCTTTTGAGCATTAAAATGTGGCCATCTTGGACAAAACACTGGTTCCTGAAAAGTCTCTTAATGCTTTGGCTAAATTGCAGTTTTCAGTGGAAAGAGAACATCCAATATCATGTCATACCTGTAGATCTGTACATATCCCTATTTTGTGAAGCTTGCTGTAAATTATTAATCAAACAAGCTTTATGTGTTAGGAGAAAGAGAACTGTGAGCTTTTGGAGAATTACCACAAAGCCCGTGAACAAGAACAAAGTTGGGAAGCAAAATGCCATCAAGCAGAAGCAGATTGTAGCTCTGTTAGACTGGTACTGATCAGTGCAAAGTCTGAGAACTGCAGGTTGAAAGAGAAAGTGGAGTCCCTTGAAAGAGTGATGGAGCAAGTAAGTTGAAATTGTTCTTTCCATAGTTTATAGATCATAGTGAAGTGATCTGGTAGTATTTTAAGCCTGCAACTGTTTAATAATGCCACTTCTCATATTTAGAGATATTTGCAACAATAAGCTGTACTGTTTATTTAATGACATGACTAGAACTATACTTGTCACACTTGGAAAAAATCTTTAAAAATAGCTGCATATTTCAAGGAAATAAATATACATTATAAATTATAAAATGCTCTCATGTGTGGAATGACTGAAGGCATAATGTTGCACACAACTCCACAGCATACCTGAAACATACCTAGTGCTTTACCACCTTTACATTTCTGTCACTGCTTTTCTTGCTTCTACGTTTTCAACTTTCTTTTCACTGCTTTAGATGTCCCAAAGAGCCTCTTCCCACCTGAAAATCTGCAGAACTTGGAGAGAAATGCACAGCATGACTTTAGAAATACATTACAAACATATAAACTATCATCTGGTTTTAAATTGTTACAGTTTTTGTTGCAGATCATCTCTGCTTCCTAAATATCATGTAGGTTAGGAGGGCTAGCTATGCACATTAGATACTCAAAAGGGACTAAACTGCTGCTGTTCAGAAAGTGAATAAGAGCGTAACAGTAGCGAAACAACACAGGAAGATTGCGTGGCAGATTGATATTTAAAAAATATAGTAAAACTGGTACGTGGTCCTAGTTTGTACAGTGAGCCTCAAATGAGAAGAGATTTCACAGAATCATAGACTGATTTGGGTTGGAAGGGACCTCAAATATCATCTAGATCATCTTGAAAGATATCTCAGATTTTACATTTAGGTGCTAAGCAAGCAGAATAGCTGAAGTAGTTCATTAGCAAAGAGATTTGACATGAACTTTAAAATACTTGACTATTTTAGGACGTATCAATAGCTCTTTAATAAATTTTTTTCAATTTTCCCTGAAAATCGATTTCTGTTGAGCTTATTTTTTACAAAATGTACAAAATTAGTGTCTGATAGGCAAGTTTTAAAAACTCAGCTTGGATAGACTCTGAAAAATTGTTCATACATACTCAGATTACTTAGATATTTCCAGTATGATTCTATCACTGTCCCATTCATCCTCTGTTCCAGCTGTGTTTCTTGTTCTTTACAGACTTCTAGCATTCTTTTTTAACCTTTATGCCTTGTCCAAACACCATGGTTAAAGCTGCTAATTTTTTCATTCCTTTCAATCAGCAGAGTTTTATCAGCTGTGTATAACCTTCAGATAGGGCTTTTATTTTACATAGCATTCCAATGCAGAAGTCTGCAGTACTAGATTGCAGCATATATGTATTAAAAAATGGAAACTAAACCTGATGCTGAATAATATTATTTTTTCAGTGTTTCTAATACTGTTTATTTTCCTATAACTTATGCAGTCTACAGTGTTCAGTATCCTTTTGTTCTGAAATACAAAAGCAGAGTATAAAAACTGTTTATAGGCAAAATAACTAGATTTTTGATTGCCAGAAAATTGAATCTTTCAGACTGAAGAAACCTTTTAGTTTAGTACACAAAAAGTTTGAGTTTTGCTTTGGAAAGTGAAAATATTTTCTCCTTTTCCCTTGGGCTATGACCTGAGTTCTCTCATATCTTCTTTGAAAATGCAGATATTGATTTGTTATACCAGGTGGCATTTCCTGCACTTTGCCTCAGCAAAATGTAAAACTTCTTTAATGACTCTGTCTACAGAATCCATTGATCCATATATTTCGTACCACTTTGTCATTCGTATCAAATGCATTTATATTCAGATATATGCATTGGGTGAATTTATAAATCTGACACAGGATTTTGACTGAGGGCAAATATAACACTAACTGTCCATCTTAGAGTGCGGACAAATTTTGGTCATTGATTCCAGACTTCCTCTTTTTTTTTTCTTAAATTTTTTAAAGGTTATTCTAATATCCAGTGCTCTTAACTAATACACATCTAAAACTTTTAACTCTTTGTTTAGCTGCAGAGCAAGTGTGAGTCATCCTATTCTGAAATAGAGCTGCTGAGAAAACAACTGGGAAATGAAAGAGCAGCTATGAAAAACCTGGAATCTTTGCTTGTGTCAAGTCGTGAGAAAGAACTTCAGTCACAGATAGCAAAACAAGAAAAAGACTCTACAATTCAGTTGCTCAAGGAACAGCTTTCTGCAGCAGAAGATAAACTGTGAGTAAATAACCAGGAGAATATTGCAGAGTTCTTTTTCATTCTTCCCAATTGTATAGGCAAACAGATATGGGTTTATATCTAGCTGCATTTTCAAATGGCCAATGTATGTTGGTTACCTTAAAAGCAGAAAATACCAAAAACCTTCTTCTGATTCCTTAGCTATACCCTAACAGACTTTTCTGTGTAGTGTTACATTTCACTTAAAAAATGTCCTTGATCTCATTTGGATGGTACAGTTGCCCTTTTTAATTTTGGATAATCGTATTTCTTAACATACCTGAAGGATTACGGTTACTATCTAATTAAAGTGTATGGACTTTACAGTGCTGTGCAGAGTCCAGATTTTACTCAGCTCAGAAATAGAGCAGCTCAGCTACAGTTGGAACTGGATATGACCAAAAGACAGCTGGGGACAGAGCGCACTGAAAGGCAAGTGTACGTTTTTGTATAGTGTTTCCCGCATCTAATTGGGGTGAAATGCAATACAATACCAAAACTAATTAGTAGGATAAACAGCAAAGTTAGTGATTTATTGACTACTAGTTTGACAATATGAATGGCAACCTTTGGCTACACCTGTACTACTGAACTAACCCAGGTCAGAGCATTGACTTGAGGGGTACACACAATGTATACTTGTCCATACAGTTTAATTGTTAGTACACTGGAATGATTTTGGCCAGTAGCAGCCAACATTCTACCGCATACTACTTGAGGCACAGAAAGTGTTGGGATGGTTCCCAAATGGCAGTATGGCCAAAGTAATGTGGGCTGGTTGGTCTCGGTTTGGGTTTTCTTGCTGTTGTTGTGGGGTTGTTTGGTTGGTTTTGGGTTTTTTGGTATTGCTTGTTTGTTTGTTTTTGTTTTTGTTTTTGTTTTTTTTGTGGGTTTTGGTTGGTTGGTTTGTTGTTTTGTGGGTTGTTTTTTTTTTATGGGAAGAGGATATGTACAAGCTGTTTCATTTGATTTGGCTACAGTGCCAGAGAATAGTTGCTGGCCTGCTTTGTGCGTGAGTTTATCTATGTAGTCCTGGTGTCTTAAATAGTTTTCTTGTCTGTGAAACAGTAGTACTTCTCTATTTCATGGGTATATTGTATAAAATATTACAGTACCTGGCACTATTTTGAGCATATAAATAAGATGGCTAAAAGAAGCAGTTTGATGTGATTGTAGCACAGGTCTAAGAAACAGGTGTCTTGTTTAATTGTAGTAAACTACTTTGTTGTTACTCTGTTTTTTCATAAGTAGGGATGAAGGTTTTGGAGGGGACATCTCCATACCTGAGGTCAGATCTTTTAAAGATGGATTTCCTAAGTGTCTCAGTGTATGTTTCAATTACAAATTAGATTCTGCTTTACCTTGAAGACATGGCAAAAACTGCAGAACTTTTCAATTAGATGCACAAATCATAGAATCATAGAATAGTTAGGGTTGGAAAGGACCTTAAGATCATCTAGTTCCAACCCCCCTGCCATGGACAGGGACACCTCCCACTAAACCATGCCACCCAAGGCTCTGTCCAACCCCGCTTTGAACACCAGTTTTAAAATAATTTTAAAAGTTGTTATCATTTGTGTTTGCTCAGCTCATAGAATGAGCTAGACTGTATACAAATACAGGAGTGTCTTTGTTTTAAAAGAAACTGTATCTTCTTCAGACTGTTGTTTCTCTACTTTCCTTATGTGAGTGCATCCATCTCATGGCATATGGGTGCTACTTGGTAGGGACTGCAAGTGTTTCTTCTCAGAGTGTTTATTGGCAGAAAGCTGAGTCAGCTTCCATACTTAATTTCTTCTTGTTAAGGATAATTTGCTACTTGAATGGTTGCTTATAGTTGCAATAATATCAACACTTAGTTTACAGTTGGTTATCAAACCAGTCATTAGTGAGCCTATGCTGAGGCAAAGATCACCAGTCTTCATTCTTGAAGAGAATTTCTCTTCTACTTCAAGAGAACTACAGACGTAATTAGAATCATAGAATAGAATCATAGAATGGTTAGGGTTGGAAAGGACCTTAAGACTATCTAGTTCCAAGTCCCATGGGCAGGGACACCCCCAACTAAACCATGCCACCCAAGGCTCTGTCCAACCCAGCCTTGAACACTGCCAGGGATGGAGCATTCACAACTTCCCTG
>JAOEHX010032345.1:0-18584 GCA_025448015.1 Bolborhynchus lineola | reverse complement strand
TGGCCTTGAACACTGCCAGGGATGGAGCATTCACAACTTCCCTGGGCAACCCATTCCACTGCCTCACCACCCTTACATTAAAGAACTTCTTCCTCATATCCAATCTAAACTTCCCCTGTTTAAGTGTGAACCCATTACCTCTTGTCCTATCACTACAGTCCTTAATGAAGAGTCCCTCCCGAGCATCCTTACAGGCCCCCTTCAGATACTAGAGGGCTGCTATGAGGTCTCCACGGAGCCTTCTCTTCTCCAGGCTGTCGCACTGCAGTCGAAGGACAGCCTTAAAACTGAGATAGCCATTGAAAAGGAGGATTACTTCAAGTGCTGGGGAGCCCTCCAGTGGGACAGAGTTATTATAACGATTTCTTCACTGCCTCTGGCTCCAACTTGGAGCAAAATACACTGCTGTTTGCTGAACAGATGAACTCCCTGTGGAGTCAATGTCATTTGGAACAATAAACATGTTGTTCCAAGTCACACGGGAAATTGCCCAGCACATGTAGAAAACAGCATCAACAATAACGAAACAAACCCACCTGCTTTCTTTAAATCCATGAGCCTGCCCATGAGGAATGCAAGCTGTTTGGTTAGAGCATGCCTTTGAGTTCATGAGAGCCAAGTTGAAGTCCCTGTTCTACCATGGGGTTAAGCAAATCACTGTGTGATATACTGTGGGGTCAGGCCAGGACATCCCCTCTCTGCTGAAGCGTGGAAACCAGCTGTACAGGAGAGTTCATTCAAGACAATTGAAGCCAGACTGTTATGTGTGTAACTATGTAAATAGAATCATAGAATCAGCTAGGCTGGATAAGACTTTTAAGATCATCTGGTCCAACTGTTAACCCAGTACTGACAAGTTCATCACTAAACCATGTCACTGAGGGCCTCATGTACATGGGTTTTGAACACTTCCAATGACAGTGATTTCACCACTCCCCTGGGGAGCCTGTTCCAATGCCTGACCACTCTCAGTAAAGGCATTTTTCCTAGTATCTAATCTAAACCTCCCCTTGGAGGAGCTTGAGGCCATTAGCTCTTTTCCCATAGCTTGTTACTAGGAAGAAGAGATCAGTCGCTATAAAAGTTTCAAAGAATAACAGCAGCTTTCCTCTGGTTCATCTGTGAGTCCTCACCTCACTTCTCGGTTACTCCTGCTGCATTTCTCAGTAAATGTCATTAAGCATAATCACCCAGAACAGCATCACAGAAGATAAAACTGCTGATAAAAGTGCCCATGGATTAATGCCAATACAGATTAGTGTTGATCAAAGCATGTATCAGATACTATTCCTCTTGTCTGGGCACTTTATGAAGCCTAAGTCGAAGTCCTAAGCCAGAAGAGCGATCTCCATCAACAAGGGAGAATTTCAGAAGAGCAAGAGATACCAAAGACTGTATCAATCAGCTGGCATTACCAGGGAAATTGACAGTGTTCACAGCAGAAGGGAAGAGCCTCCATTGAGGGTATTTCATCACAAATCAAATTTGATACTTCTGACTCCTCAATCTCTTCCCACCCAACTTTGATTTTGCTTCACACTGACTTTGGGAAGGGGGCCTGTGTCTAAATATCCAAGAACAAACTCTGTCAAATAAATAGAATTTGAGATTGTTCACTTTTTACGTGTTTGGAAGCATGCTGTTTTCATAAAATAGCCCATGCAGCAGTGTCAAGCTAGACTTTTTTGTGCTTCATTTCTTGTTATTCCACAGATTTCCATATGACCCAAAGTTCTTTAGTCACTTCAGAATATAAACCTTTCCACCAGTGTGCATCACCCAACTTTCAGTCCTCATGCAGACTTCCTCTTGACATCAATGCAAGTACAAGTACATTCAAGCAGCAACAAAAATAAACCTCTAGTGTTTCTGTTTAAATTGAACAGTTTACAGTGTTGAAAATCATATTAAATTATTCCTGAATGCTGCATTTCTAAAATGCAAAAATTATGAAGAAACTAGGCCTGGTTCAATCATTTGTAATTTTTTGTGAAGCACTGAAACAGTTGTTAAATTCTAATAGCAATTCTGGCATTTCAAAAAGAAGGAAAGACTAATTACTAAGTAGTCAAAGGAAAAATACAGTTTTGTTCTGCACTTTCATTCTCTTCCATTTAGCAAGAACTAGAGTTGATTGTATTAAAATATTTCACTAAGCCTTGAATTTTAAAAGGCTGGAACAAGCTGTTCACTGTTTAAATGCTCACAGTATAGGAAGAATAAAAAATAGCATGATCAGTATCATTACAGAAAGAAGCTTTCCTTTGATGCTGAACAAAATCAAACTTGTGCAAAATGAATGGCTGCATCATCACTGTATCAATTTACTAATAGTGACCTAAAATAAATAAATAATCTTTTTTATATAATTAATTTATTCTAAGCTAAATCAAACCCTAAGGGAATATGAAAATGTAATTGATGGGGCTGGGGGAGGAAAGAGCCTTATTTCACTGTACAACATGAACTTTCTTATCATATTCTCATCACATGCATGCAACAACACTTCTGCCCACAGCTTTAATTTACAGAATAATTAATAGCTATTAATGGTTATGTTATATAGCTTCACACTGTTATTCTAATAAAGGACTACTCTAATACTGAACAGACTTATAACAGAAGATTATACTCTAATATAAAAGTTCTTGAAACAGAAAGGTATATATATTCATTATTTGAAGGAGAGAAGGAGAGATATGAGCACACTATCTAATTTTTAAATAAATCTCACAGTAAGAAGTGTCTGATTAGGTTTAAAGAGTGACCTCTCTGAGGAGGAAGGGAACTAGGGCAGCCCAGTAGGAAACAAGCATGCATACCTATGTGTAGACTCTGTACCCATGGGGCAAACCCTATCATTCAACTGGAGATGAAACATCAAAAATCTTTAACTCTATTAGGCTACTGAACACACCTGTCATATGGATAGAGATCAAGGAAGGGAGATGTGGCATAGACTGCTTTTGTCCTCTAGGAACCAACCTGGGATTCCAACGCTTTTCCTTCCAAACTTCAGCAGCACCAGGTGAAATAATGTTCTGACATGTTCCTGAATGGTATTTTGGCTTTACCTGCTGTGGGCTTTGTGCACAGACATGTCCTGCCCCTTCAAAATGTGATTACCAGAAGTAGTTCACCACATGCTTCAGGTTCAGACTGTCTGTGCTGCAAACATAGGGAACAATCCACACCGAAACTTCCTTGCACTAATCACAGGCCTGATTCAAGTACGTATTTAAATTTTATAAATTATTTAAGTGAAAATAATCATTTAAATAAGATCTTGTTTTGGGGAAAAAAAAATAAGTTTATAGAAGCCAATTTTACTTACCAAAAAAACCCCACCACTCTTTTTGAAAAATGTTTTGCTGAACTTTAAATCAAGAGTTAAATTTGACTGAAAGTTTGCAGCATCACTTTTTAAAATGTTTTCCAAGCAGCAAAGATACAAAGAATTATGCCTTTTTTATATTTTTAAAAAGTGTTTCTGTTTTAAACATTACACAACATGCAAAAAGCACCATGCTGGATTGGAAAGTGCAGATGGCAGCCATCTGACAAAGCAGAGAGTTCCCCGTCCAGAAATCTGATCAGGACTGTTAATGGGAGCTAACTCACTTGCAGCCTGAACAGTTACATCATATACTGTCTTAATATTTCATCAATTTATTAATACTAAATTGCAGTCCTATTACTAGGAGCATTTTGGAAATACTGGTACATTCAGCAGATAAACTGCTCTCTGAAACTGCTTTCTCCTCTTGAATATGCCAAGTTTCCAACTTTTATTTTCTGAACACAGTAATACAATATATGCTACAGTGATTCTAATAACATTTTAATTCAGATCAGGGTCAGGCAGGAGAGAGGCTGCAGGGAATCGAGTTCTGGGAGTGCATGAGGCCATGATTAGGGTGTAACTCATGTGGAAAGAGCTTGAAGTTGATCTGCATTCTTATTTTATTCATGACCTGCTCTGACCCCAACAGAAGGATTTGGTCAAAAAGTTCTCTTGGAGTCCTCTCATTTCAAAATCAGCAGCAAAACAAGAAAGGAATGCATAACTTTAGGGATTGTCAGTTGGTAAAAGTGCTTTTGCTATATTCACATCAGTAGAGTGATGCTAATTTACACCAGCTGAGAATCTGCCCTGATGTGTTTCATTTAGGCTTGAAGTCCTTTCAAAAACATAGCAAGTTCACCTAGTAATTTTCCCAAAAATTTTCAGATCATCGCTACCTACTTCTGAGCTCTTTAAATCAGAATAGAAAAAAATATAATTTCTCTGCATGGAATACATATTGATTCTTCCTAATTCACAAAGATTTATAGGAACAAAGTGATGATTCCATCTACTGTGATATCTCGTAAATAAGTGTAACAGCAGAATCAGTGCTGTTGCCAGCTATTCCACAGTCAGCCATCACCCTTACTAACTAAATGTCAATATGCTTAATTAAGGACTAGAAAGCAGATAAAAGCTCAAGTTCATGTCAGGTTCTCAACCTAAAGATCACAAACGAGCATTTGCATCCCAGGAGACAAAGAAATTAATCAAAAGATAGCAAGCCACACACCAGAAAAACTACTATAAGACAAACAGTGGTATGATATGTGCAAAACCAGCTTAAAAATAGTAAGAAAGCATTCTACTAATACATTCAGGAAATGTATTTTCCTACTGAAGGGCAAGGAGGCAAGAAGAGGATAACAAAATAATTGTAAGTTTAAAGACTTATACAAGCTCAGTCTCAGTGAGACTGACAAACAGAATTCTCTTTATGCTATAAAAATACTTTACAAGTAGCTTGAAATTTTCAGAAGAAAATAGGAAATTATCTTAGGTCTAGAGATGACTGATTTAGGCAAATGAACATACTGAAAAGCTTTCTCCTGCAACAAAATACGATCTTGTATTTCCATTACCTGTGTTGAAGAATGGCATTTTACTGCTTAAATCACATCCCCCATAAAACAAAGAATCATCCGTGTATCAAAGGCAGGAAAAATCTCTCAAACAGACCAAAATGTCTTTAAACTGCAAAAGATCCTGAAGAGAGGTTAGAAATGCCACACACTGCTCCATACCCTTCTATAACTCCCCTGAGTATGGACTAGAAGGACCTCTTGAATCAAGGCCAGTGTCTCCTAATAGAATCAAGTTATTTCATCTTTAGTAAATGTATCCAAAGCCTACACCCTTCTGAAGGTTAGCAATGATCTTCCAGTTTCTCACTTAACTTTACTTGTGGGAAAATTAACACATCTGGATCTTCTTTTACCATTCTCCTTTAAATCTTATTTCCTGGCATTTACCCTGGATATGTTTTTACCGTGTAGTTAGACCTTCTCTTCTTACACTTGACAAACCTTTTTCTTTTAAATTCTGATCGAAAGATTGGCTCCCCATTTTCTGATCATCCTAGTGTTACTTTCCCACAGCTTTTGCATTTTTAAATCATTTGAAGTCAAGGAGGTTATATGAGAGTAAATCTGTAGTAGAAAGAAATAGGAGATGCTCTATGGGATAGACTTAACGGTACCTGTGCGCCCTAGACTATATTTGTTGCTCATAAGGGGGGAAATAACACTGGGTTAATAACTTGGCCTCTCTAGTCTCATTGCTTTCCTTTGTTTCCTCTCGAACTGCTTTATTATTAATTGCAAAGAGCAAATCATTGTAGAATTGAAATGCAGAAACTCAACTGTGCGAAAAAACTGTCCTAATCTCAAGGACATTTTGCCATTAGCAAATGCCTCATATAAAACTAAAAATAAATGCATGGACTCAGCTTACAAGATTTTCTTTACATGTAATTTTATATTTCATTGGACTGATCCTGACTTAAACTTTTATATTGAACCATAGAATGGTTAAGGTTGGAAAGGACCTTAAAATCATATAGTTCCAAACCGACTGCCATAGGCACAGATATAAATGCAAACACACATGTGAAATAGCCTCAAATGTAACAGTCAAAGTCTCAAGTCTCCTTGTTTTTCTTGTCTATTAGAAGACCAAACTAAGTTTTCTAGGAAATACCCAAAAGACCTGAATCCTGTTAACTTGGGTTCCACTGCTAGGTCAAAATTTACCACCTAAGAAAGGTAATTTCAACAGTAGAGGCAAAACATGGCAAGAAGATTTTACTGAATTCTTCCTTATTTTCACAGACTGAAGGACTCAGATTTTATCTAGTCTAGGCTGAATCTTTCCTGGTTGTTCCTACCAATGAGTGACAGTACAGCCTACATTCATCCAGCTAAGAAATAGAAACATTTTTTTCAGCTCCCTCACCACATAGTTGCAAATAAAAGGGTAAGACAAAACCATTAATTGGCACATTAGCAGCAATGACTGAGGGGAAAGGGGCTACTTACATTGACTTAGACAGCCTTACTATGCAACAGGTAACAGACATGGACTTAGAAAAATGCTGCACTTAGGTTTTTTTCCACTTGAAGAAGCTTGTTAACTTAGATAGTGGCAGTACAGCCTGAGAAGGACAGGTGTCAGCACAGGCATCTTCATTTCTTCTTAGTGAGTAGTTCAGAATCATTCATTAATTTAAGCTGAAAGGGTCATCTGGTCCGATTATGCAACAAGAAAAGCTTTGCCATCAAGTAAGGTAGGTAGCTCAGAGCCTTATCCAATTGAGTTCAGAGTATTTTCAGGCATCTTCCACAAGTTTTTGAGGCAGCATGTTCCAGTGTCCAATTGCCTTTACTAGAATATTTTCTTTTCCCCTAACATCTAAGTAAGATTTTCCTTGAGGTAGCTTTCAGCTATTGTCCTGCATCTTTTACCTGCATTCCAATTAAGAAGCTGTCTCTGTTTCCTCCATAGAACGAAAAAAAATCCTTCTCCAATTAGACAGCTGAAGACATCACTTTATGCCCAGGAAACAGATGGGAGAAAGATAAATATCACTATTTTGACAGTTGTGACACTTCAGAATATTGAAGGATTCTGTTACAGAAGAAATGAGAAAGACATGTTCAACTCATGAATGAAAGCATGTGCTGGTGACTGCTAAGTTGACATCAATAAGATTAACCTCCTCAGGAATGGGAAATACTCTGTTGAGATTCGAGGACCTGTAAAATGTGCTTTATAAGTGAGTTTTCTGGTTTAGTCCTGCTACCTTTCTCTCTGTCGACTTCAAAGTGATATTCCCATCACATGAGACGTGGAAAACAATGAAAAAGATTTAAGTGATTCAGTGAACTTTGGCAGGCACATTATTGAGATAAAACTCATACTCTTGTTTCAGGCAAGCTTTAATAAATTGAAAATTTTTCCCCTGAAAGAACAGTGATTAGATATCGATTTAGAAAAGATAAAGGGTTATGATTAAAAAACAAGCTACAACAGAATCAGATTGCAAAAATGTGGAATCTCATTGTATGATGAAATGCAACCATCCTATAAACACTACTCAGCATGGGAAGAGAAAACCAATTGCACAGTTCTTTTTACCTCAGAGGAAGCAAAATGCAGATAGAAAAGTCATCAGACATTGCATAACAGGCAAAATCCACCCCTGGAGTGAGCTACCTGAGCTTTTTCTCATTCTCCAGGTGGATTTTATTAAGTCTTCTATTTCATTCTTTCAAACTTTTCTTTATTTTTCTCTTGCTCAGATGATGCAAGAAAAAAAATAATTTTTATTCCTATCAAACAAGCATTATTCTAAAGCTTCCACTGTACAAAGAGTAACAAGATTCAGTGTGTTTTGTGTGGGTGGCCTGAATCCTCTGCCTATACTTACAGATGATTGGTTAAATTCAAAGAAACTGCTAATTGGAAAGTACCCTTAAATTATGGTGGTAATTAGGTTTTAAGCAAATAGGCAAATTGAGCTGAAGTGACATAAGAAGATTTACAGGAATTCAGCTTCATTTTCTTATTTGGTTTAAGCTCACCTGTCTCTTTAATGTCCTCCTCTCCCTCTGGATACCTCAGTATTTCAAAACACACAAGTGTTAACATGCCATGTTGTCCCCATCTCAAACTTCACCCTAATTTTAAAACATCCCAGAGCTAACTCTGCCTTATTGTAAAATTACTCCACCTTAACCCTGCAAAGCTCACAGAATCCACCAATACATCAAGCTTTTCAGATTCTGATACCCTTAAACTTAACCCCAACCCTGACTGCTAAACTATCACACTGGCACCTGCACAGCCCAGGTCTACTCAGAGGTCATGTGTGTCCTATTTTAGCATTCTGAGTAGACAAAACCTCAGGCCACCATGATCCCAGGAGGGAGTGAGTGCTCAGTTGGGCTGGTCCTTTCCTACTCTTCATGTGATAGCTGCATTTCCCCCTCCCTCTACCCTACAGAGAAGCCTCTCTCCTTCCCCTATTTAAAAACTAAGTGTATATATGTATCTATCTTTTGCAGAAACTGAAATTTGTGTGCACATGTAAGCATGTACTCAAAGGTGAAGCCACATTTCTAGGTACTGATCCGTAGCTCTGAAGTCAAACGGCACTGACTGTCTCACAACTATGCTACACAGGTGCATGTGGAGGAGAAGGTCCACACCTGTCTTTCTCACACCCATCCCTCCTGTTGTCTTTCCCACCACAAAACCTTATTCTAAAGTTACTTGGTAGGTCCGCTCCTAGCAACCTAGTGACTAGGTTTTTCAACCTACCAAACCCTAATCACTTTTGCTTCTTTATTCTGTAGGTTTAATTTTGCTAGCCACTTTCCTCTCTTCACTGCTGTTTTTCAAATGCTTTCCTTTACCTACCCTAATCAGAACCGATTTATTGATTTATCACCTCTATTGACTGATACATCCCTTATTTCCTTTCTTGTTGATCCTTCCTCATTATCTCATTAGTTATCCTTATCCCATCATTCCTCCTTCAGTACAGCCAGAGGAGCTAGTATCCATTTTTCTTCTCCCTAAATTTTCGTGTCTATAACCACCTTATAGAATCATGTAATTTTTCATCAGACTCAATTACCCCACTAGTTACACCTTTTTTCCAGATTATGTACAGCCATGTTAAACAGTACAGATCTATTTTATAACACCTGACCACTGACATTTCACATTTTAGAAAACTGATTATTTCTGTTTTACGTTTCATAATCTTTTAACCTCTCCCAAAAGTAACTTCCATTTTATCTAATAGCAGCTTAGGTTTTTGAAGCAGCTTTCAGTTAGCAATCAGGTAAAAAGTTTGCCTGAACTCCATGCACACTGTGTAACAGGATGATCTTTATTTATGATTTCTTTCAAAGTTACAGATTTATAAGATATTGATTAACATAACAGAGAAGAATTAGCTTAGATTTCGTAGAGGGAGGTTAAGGCTGGGGCAAAGAATGATGATAAGTGGAAGAAAGGGCGTTAAAAGAGATTTATTGACAAAGTTTTTGAAGATTAACAATGAGTAACAATGAATAATGCAAGACCTGCTATCATACAAATGTTGACTTCCAGTTGACCCTGGGGCAAGTAGGGATGCACAGGTTAAGTATAGGGGTAGGGCTATCCAGATCTTGAGACGGAAGAGTCTGGAAAACTAGCTTTAATATTGACTATTTGTTGTAGTCCTCTGTTGTTCATAGCAGTAGTATATAGGTCAGAGGTGGTAAAAAATTATTTTGGTTATTTATGAGGCAGAACACATTCACTGGACTATGGCTTTAACTCTAGCCCAGCCTTAACCAGAAATTCAGTAATGGTTTCAAATAGGTGGAACTGGAGATCTTCTATTTGTTTGTGGGATATACATATCAGAGAATAGAGAACATGCAAACAGCATATTGATAGTTCCTGCCTTAAGCCTAGCCAAGAAAATATGAGACTGTTAACCTGTGAGGTTAGGCTTTTTATAAGGCTGGAATGGAAGACTTATATTTCCTAGCGAATGATCCACTGCACACAGGTGTAAAATTACTTACACAACCAACAGGAGCAACTAACTCTGGGACACACCAGTTTGTCTGGTCATAGCAGTTGTACTTAAGGAATAGTTAGCAACTTGCAGCAAGGTTCTTCAGAGAACTGCAGAATTAGGATGTAAGATTACAAAATTAAGATATTTAAATGTGGATAGGATTTGTGTTTGCACCAGCAGAGGGAAAGCTAAACTTCCTGCATATCATTTATTTGGGCCAGAGAGCAGTCAGGAGTCTGTGTAACAAAAGAGGTGTTCTAGCCAGAAATCTAGCTACAATCAAGTAAAACTGAGATTAGAAATTGGGCCACTGGGAGTTAAAAAAAGGTTAGATCTTCCAAGACCAACATCATTAGGATGAAAGAAGGTGCTGGCAGAAACAAGGCTAGGATTATCGATGTCCTCATCTATAGGGTAGCAGGTATTTCAAGTATGACCAGTCTAGGGCTTAATCTGAATGAAGATGAGGGATAGGGACTAAACAGCTGTGTTTTACTGACCTGTGCAGACCTTGAAGCTGTTGCCAGGGAGAGAGAATGGCTGAAATGACTCCTGAGGCGGGAAAGGCACAATAGACCTGGAGTCAAGATTAAGTGTATATTTAACCTCCAAGACATCTGGGGGTCTGTGGTAGCTCTCAACAAGTTTCACAGGGGTCAGAATGAACCTGAGAGCAGTGTATGGGCTATTTCAAACCTAATCTAGCTAAATTCCTTTTTCTAGTCTACATATATTCATAACCAATTTATATTAATTTGTTGCTGCATTCAGTTAATGATCCAGAGATATAGAAATCACTATGCCCATGTTCAAATTATTATGCAATTAAAATCAGCTTCTCACACAAATAACGCTGCTGAACTCTTTAAACCAGTTGAAAGGTCTGCATGGGTCTTACAGTTTGGGAAGGTTATTTTCCAGCTGACCCAGAGAGCCCTGCACAAGGATACCACACAGTCGACGCTGTCAAAGGCTGCAGGCAAGAGCTCATTTCCAGCAACAGAGTTTCTGCCCTTTCTCTGACTGACCTCATCCTGTAAGTAACAAAGCAAGGATATGAAGGGACCTTCCTTTGCAGGGCATGGCAAAGCACGCTGAAAAGAGGAAAGTTCAACAGCTACTGAATCTCAGCCTTCTCTTTGCCCAAAAGTCAATTCCTCCAGCATCATTCAGCTAAGTGGGTCTTTCTTAAAAACAAACAAACCAAACAACAAAAAAAAAAACCAAAAAGTGTTTCTACAATTCTTCTGAATTCCAAACAGAAAAAAGCAAGTAAAGAGCACCTGCCATCAGGAACAGCTTCTGGGACAGTTAATTAAGCTGCTCTCTGGGAAATGGAATAAAGACGAGAACAGCTGGAAGGTAACTACATTAGTCTTTAACTAAACATGAAAGATTGAACCAGAGTCTGTTCATGTGACTGACTCCTTGCTGACAAACTTTTGTTTTCGTAAATTGTTAATTTAAAATTGTAAAGCAAGTATTTACCCACCTATATTCTCCTCACTGCCTATTATCAGTTGTGTCTATTTATGTTATCCAGCAACTCCAGGTATTTCCCTGGATTTTTAAAGCATTGTGTACTCTATTATATGTATCCCAGAGGTTTCTTCCCTCACCTCAAAGAGACCTGAAGCAGACATTACCACCTTCTATGTTTGGACAAACCATGTCACTTAACGGGATGCATCTTGGAAGTATTTAAAGCTATACTGCAACATGCAAGTAGGACATGCAGCTTTGCAGACCACACATTTTTCCTGAAGGTATTGATTAAAACCTGACAAAAACAATCATACACTTTCAGGTTCACTTCAATCAATAACGTGTCCCGTCTTGCCTGGCGGATGAGGGGAGAGCTGATCTTTTATCACACTGCACAGTTTGCCAGGGACACCACGTTCCCTCCAGAGGTTGAAACACCAAACAAACATTAATTTTATTGCAAACTTTCCTAAAACTGTGTCAGGAAGAACAAAAGTCTTGGCAAGTTCTTATTCTTAAAAGAGATCCGAAGTACAGAGAGAAAAGGAAAGAAAAAAGACACCAGACTAAACAGGCTCACCACCCTGTCTTTCCAGCGATGTCTTCTCAGTCAGTGAGTTGAAATCCTTTCTGTTCCAGTCCATGATCCCTCCAGCTCCCGTCACGCTGAGCTCACACCATGCAGCTGCAGCACATCCATTGCGCTTTCCATCAGATCAGAGCGTCTCGGAGCCCTCCTGCAGGCACAGAGTCATTCCCACACCTGCACACACGCCGTGAGCTGCTCTGGAACGTTCCGGGTGGGGCAGGGTCTGTGTTGAGCCCCAGGCCCGGTCACTTTGTGCCCTAAGGCGCAGGAAGGTAGTGGCAGCCGCTGTCTCCAGCTCTTCGCGGCCTCAGGGCAGACACCACAGGAAAACCATTCCCACCTTCCAGGAGCCAATCCCTGCTTTACCCCTGACCAACAACACGCTGCTCACCACCAACAGGACCTCAGCCTCCCTCAGCTACTTCTCTCCTTTGAGTTGTGAGACACACACAAAAAGGGTCTCCTTGACGACCAGAACATTGGAAGGGCTAACGTCCTGATGCGCTGGCACCACCTGGCCATAGACCACTTCACAATGAATGTGACATTTTCTCCATTTTGATTAATTCAAAAAGCATATTTAGCAGTGGAAAAGAAACATCACCCACAAGTGCATTCAGCATTCATCAACTGTCACATTTGACAGAGCCAACATAATCCTTTATGTCTAAAAAAAGAAAGACTGCTCTCTCAAGACTTGTTTACAGATGCCCATGCACAAATTGCCTGCCTCAATGCCTCTCATCCTGCCTCAGGATTTTATCTGCCAGGCATCTGTCCATGGCTACAAGTTGTTGCTCTCACAAAGCCCCAAGACCGAGCTGTTCTTGAAGAAACACCTCCCTGGACTTCATTGACTATTGCAGAGCTTAAATACTTCTGCTGCGCTGGGCCATATCACCTTGCAGTCTCACCACTCTTGAGTTTCTGAGGTAGGAACAAAAGCATGACCAGCCTATGGCAGGAATAGCTTCTAAACTGCTGACTCTCCTTGCCATAGGAGAAGGTATCTCTGAACTTACTTCCACAGCCATATGGGGAAAAGACGCTTACCTGGGGGGGAGAAATAGATGAGAAGATCAAAATGTGTAAATTCTCTTTTCTGTAAGTAAAATGCCTTAGGGTCTGGACTCTACTTCAGGTAGTCTGCTGCCAAGGTACACTTGCAGCTCATTTGCTGCCATCTCTAGGCCTGGCATGCAGTTTTAACAATCTCATTTCCAGGCTCCCCTTGGGAGTACCCAAGAGAATTGCTTTAGGGTTACTTGTGTTGCTTTCTTCAGAGAAGAGTCATCTCTTGTTTCAGCTATGGGGTTCAGGAACCCTGTCTCCTTAGCCACTTCCGTAGGGCTAAAATCTGAGGCAATAATTTCCTGCTTAATCAACTCCAGTCCTCACAAAGGCTTCTTAATTTAAACCAAATTTTAATAGTTACATAATCTTAAGCATCTCATGCTTCTCATTAGCTAATGATGTATCCCCAGATGAGTAAGCCATTCCAGGGCTAGTTTATAGACATCACAGCAGGAAGATTTTAAATTATCCACTGCTTGAACACTAACCCATTGTACCAGGTTCCTGTGCCCTTGCCCCCACTTCAGGTCTCTCTTTCCCAAGAGCTGTAATGCAGAACAAGTACTGCTCCTATAGTTGTTACTGAGTTCAACAGCTGCTACTATTCCTGTCACCAGACACTCCTTATTCACTACCCCAGCCATTCTGATTGCATTATACTCTGCATGAATTGGTTCCATTTCCTGTTAAGCACTTCTTAAGAAGAGTTCCAAGATACTGGTTTTTCTATTGAAACAAAGAGGGATGGGGGGAGGAGAGAAGAATAAAGAAAACTCCAGGATTTCTAGATCTGGTTGCTGAGGATAATGTCCAGGCAGTTTTGAGTATCTCCAAGGATGGAGATCCACAACTTCGCAGCTCTGCCAGTTTTCAGTCACCCTCACAGAAAAAGTGTTCTGTGATGTTCAGAGGGAGCATCCTCTGTTTCATTCTGTGCCCATTCACCCTGGCCCTGGCACTAGGTCCCACTGAAAAAAGCCTGGCTCTGACTTCTTTGTACCCTCCACTCAGGTATTTATATACATTGATAAGATCACCCATGAGCCTTCTCCAGGCTTAACAGTCCCAGTTTTTTCAGCCTTTCCTCATATGTGAGATTGATGCTCCAGTGCATCAATTTCTTTGCCTTTAGCTGGACTCTCTCCGGCATGTCCATGTCTGTCTTATACTGAGGAGCCCACAACTGGACCCAGAACTCCAGGTGTGGCCTCATAAGGGCTGAACACACCAGAAAGATCACTTCTATTGACCTGGTGGCAAGATTTTGCCTAACGCAGTCCAAGACACTATCAGCCTTCTTTGCAGCAAGGGCATATATTGCTTTGCTTCGGATGACACAACAATGCACTCCGTATCTCTCTTCTCTACTGTCAGCCTCCTTTTTCTCAAAGATTACTTTATTCAGAGCATTCCTCACCTAACATGAAGAACTCTGAGACTTCTAAATTGAAAATAAGCACCTCTGGGCTGACTGCAACCAGCTGTACCTATTTATGACAGTCAAAAGAGCCATTCACCTTTCCAAGGCTCATACGATAAGTTCATATACTTTGTTCCATAACCCTAATTCACTTCCATCATACATGTGATGAATAGACCTGTAACAATGTCCTCCCCAGCACCACCCCATTCTTAGTAAAGGGCTGTATTTTCTGTGCAGTTCAACAAGAATTCACCTTCCTCTTCACATAAATATGGAGTTTGCACATAGCAAAATGGGCCAAGGTAGAGAGCGAGCATAGCAGAAGAAAAGAATAAAGTATGGCAAGCAAGCAGGTCCAACGCCAGCACCAGGGACCTTGACTCCTCTCACCACAAAACTTAAGGTCATAATCCTTGCTTTATTCATATAAGAAAGTGAGACTCCCTCTCTCACACACACAGTCTTTCACACTATTTCTTTTTTCATAATGCTCTCAGAAACTTCTGCCTTTACTCAATCACCCTTACTGTAAGTCACTGCATCATTTCCCAGTTCAGGGGGGCTCCTTTGCTATAGGAATTCCAGGGATATGGCTCCTATTTTATGAAATTCTTTGTGTATTTGTGTTCCTGTATTTTATTTTCTGTCAAATTAGACTATGAATTTACAAGTACTGTGATCTGTGTGCACATCACATTGGGAATTTGGATCTTAGCCCATGCACTTGCCACTCTCAACCTTAGACATCCCAAATGTCTAGGCACTATTTGAACTAATTTCCAGTCAGTTTCTTCTTTTCCCCACTCTCTCTGTGTACATATGACCCTTAGTCACACAGAAAAGCCCTACACATTATAAAACATTGCACTACTGAAGCCACCAGCACTGCATTAAACCCAGGCATCTTCAAACTAATATAGCTGCATGGAGAAAATGCAAGATGACTGCCCTTTTTTCATGGAACATGTACATTATTTGATTTTTCCTTTCAGTATTTGCATGTTATCTAGCACAGCAGCAGGGGTGAACAGCTTTGATGCAAGGTAGGTAGTCTAGTCCTCTGTGTGGTTGCCTCTATCAAGAAAAGACAATGTGTGCAAGGTGTTGCTTTAGAGAATGCATTACAGAGCAGCAACTGAGCCATTAATGTGTAGGAGTCCTACTGAGCTGAAAAACCACTTTCCTGCAAGTCCTCTCCTGTTCTTGAGAAGGGAGCACAGAAGTTATTGCCCTGGACTTGCTGACATTTTAAGCCAAAGAGAGAAAGTCAGCATTAGTTGTGATAAGCATCATGCTGCCTGGGCAAAAGAAAAAAAAAATCATGTATGCTTTTGTTATGTTAAGCAGCAGGGTGATCAAAGCGCATCTGCACATCCCAACTTCCTGTTCGAAACAAAGAACTCAGCATAGTGTGTTCCCCAGACTAACAAACACTGCCATTTGCAGATTTATACACCTGCTCGTTGCCTCGATCCTGAGATGACTGTGTTTCTGAAAAGAAATCAAATTACCTGGTAAGGGAGAACCCTGGCAAGAAATAGAGAAGCTGAAGTTGAGCTCCATCACATATCTGCTATGGCCACTTCATAGAGCAGAAAACTATGCCTACAGCTGAAGAAGGTATGCTTGTAGAGGTACTAATTAAACATCTGAAAACTCATAGCAATTTGTGATAGTCATATTAATACAATCAACTTAGCCAGTCTTCTCTCTCGATTACTCAGTTCCACTTGCGTGACTTGGTTCTGACTTGAAAATTTATTAGATTTTCTCTCTTTGAATGAAGACAGAAAAACTAAATTAAATACAAGGTAAGGCTTTCCCTGCAATATAAAACTTAAACAGAGATGAAAATGAGAGACAATAAGAAAAACAGTCTTTGCCGTTGAACTTCACTGTATTTCATAAAACAATAAAAATACAGATTAACAGATTCCTTGTGCAATAAAAATTGAAATAATACAGCTATATTTCCTCCTTGGAACCCATTTAACCAGAAAATTCTGCACTGTTTTGCTAGAAGTACCTTTTCTCTAAAGACAGAAAGAGAAGGGGTGTAGAGAAAGGCAAATTACCCAAACTGTATATGGCTCCTGGAACTAATAATACCAAAGAAAGGAAAACAGTCTTGGAGTGATAGTTCTCTATTGCTGAAAAAGTCAGAGATCTTAAATACTGGGTAGATAAAACAACTAACAATTACATTGGACTACACTTCCAGTACATCACTTCACAAATAGAGTGAGTGGGTTTGGTTTTGTTCACTGATTTTTTAATGGAAAATAAAATATTTTATGAAAACATAGTGACCACTCAAACTGAGACCCAAAAGCAGTATTAAACACCTCAGATGGACATGAAGACATTCCGTTGCAGGTACTTATTCACCATTTTTTCCATTATTGCCTGCAACTAAAGCCTTGCCTTTCGTAGTAAGGTACATCAGTAAAGAACAGGTTAAACCATGTTGGAAAGCCAGTTAGCCTCCACTGCTTCATCTCAGCTTTTAGGCTAACAACTGGCTCAGCAACATGAATATGCGGAGTGGAAAGCAAAAAACTCACCAAAATCTCTTGTAAGACCTGCACTGTGGACACTCACCAGATATTCTGCCCCAAACCAGAAATAGCCAGGGAATACTCTGCCTCCAGGTGCAATCCAACTGTGAGTATAATCTGTACCAACAGCAGAAGTCATGAACCACCATATATTTCCAGTGTCCCTGGCTGGACAGTCAATGGAAACCACATTGCTAAAGCTTCTTCTACCTGGAACTCCCTTAAAAATCTGAGTGGTTCACCCAGTATCAGATTATGATCAATTTATGTGAGAAAATCCAAGCTCTTCTCCCCAAAATTAGAACCCTACAACCGATCACCTCCACATGAACGCTTTAAGGATTGTTTCTTTGTCGCCTGAAAGATAAAAAATTCTTACTCGCACTCTTAGTTTTACTTCCCTGGGATGGGAGGCAGGGAGGAAGAAGGGATGGCTCTCAGGTACCAATGCAAGCATGCTCTGTAACTAAGTGATTAAAACTCACATTTGCAAACAAACTGTTAAATTTTCCTTACTAAATTCAGTACTGTTAACAAGCATCTGCTTATTAGTGACAACAAAGGATACACATTTCCTTGAAAATAAAAGGTTGAAATCAGACCAATTAGGACAGATAACTACTGTATTTTAAGTGACGCAATGAGGACAATGACTATGTTTTAAACAAACCATAAGCATAGATCACAATGATTTGGGAGAAGCTTTGTTATACAGCAACAGACATAAGCCTGCTAAGGTCACAGATTGAACCGTGAGCATCACCAGTTAAAATAAACACAGTACAATTTTAGCCAGCATGGACAGAGATAAGACACATTGCATTTATTAATGAAAACAAACTTAACTGATATCAGAAATAAATTCAGTTGATTTTTTCTTACGTTTTTGTACCTTCCATTTCAAGGAAGTTTGCTCTACAAGTCAGAAGCTTTTACAGAAAACCATTACAGAAATAAGCTGAAAAGGAAACTGCTGTTCCCAGTCACGTTCATCTCCATCTTATAAGTAGCATCTGGTTGAAATTACCCCTAATGAACAAGCTGTATTCATAAATTTCTGCACAATCTGAAAAACTTTGATTTAGACATTTTTTCACTCAGAACTGGAGGGATGCAGTTTGAAAGATTGCCTGGATATTTCTCAATGTAATTACCAGAGAACCACAAAACTCTGTCAAGAGGTGCTAAAAATCCAAGTAATCAACATAAGCACTTTGAAGAACATCCACCAGAGACAGCAACTGAGGTATTCTTAATGTATCACTGAAGAATTAAGATCCCATTTTTACAGACACCAGAAAATCCATTAATTCTTTCCATCAAAAATGGAAAACTGCAGAACACTCTGTTGAGGCATATGTGGCAAAACCTAGGTATTTACCTGAATAAAAGTGCTTTCTGTCCAAATAAACATGATTGCCGCTTTCTTCTATGCCTGAAAACATAGACCATAGAACAGTTAGGGTTGGAAAGGACCTTAAGATCATCTAGTTCCAACACCCCTGCCATGGGCAGGGACACCTCCC
>JAOEHX010032344.1:21969-34206 GCA_025448015.1 Bolborhynchus lineola | reverse complement strand
AGTCTGGCAAGCCTCCTACCAAATCCACTCTTCCCTTTCTTTGTCAGATCAGCTCCACCAGCCCCCAGTAGACCTGGGCTACTAAACTGAGTCCCATGTTCAAGGTACCCAAACCCCTGACTGTAGCATCACGGATCATCTAGTTCTATCCTCCCTGTCATGGGCATGGGTGCCTCACATTAAACCATGTCACCCACAGCTCTGTCCAGCCTTGCCTTGAACACTGCCAGGCATGAGGTATTTACCAGTTCTTTGAGCAGTCTGTGTCAGTGCCTCACCACCCTCACAGTAAAGAACTTCCTTATATCTAACCTGAGCTTGCCATCTGCCAGCTTCTTTGGGACTTGTGGATGGCTTTCATTCAGTCCCATGGACTTGTGCACATTCAGGTTCCTAAAATGATCTCAAATCTGAACCTCTCCTACAGTGGGCCTAAAGTCTCCATTCTCACAGTTCCTGCATCTGCCTCCCAAGACTTGAGCAGTATGGCTTGCGTACTTGTTGGTGAAGACTGAGGCAAAGTCGTCATTGAGAACCTCAGCCTTCTCCAAATATATCCTATTTCTCAGGAAGCCTTAATGAGCTCAGCACTGCCTGTGCCTAAATCAGCTTATTCAGTGCTAACCTTTGCCACTTAAGCATGTACTTAGCATTAAGCAAAAATATCTCTCTGATTATGCTGAAAACACTGTGAACTTCTGATACCTACTCAAAAGGGTGATAATTTTCTGTAATGTCATCTGTGATTCGGTTTAATACAGAATTCTGCTGCTGTTGCTTGCATTTAATTTTAGCAGCATCCTTTACAGATTATGTTGATTCATACCTGTAAGCAAATCATAGTACAGTGAATAATTTATTGATAAATTGAGATTATTAAATTTGCTGTCACTGTAGAAACATGTAAATTACACTGTAAAGTTTTGCCTTGTAAGCTCACTCTGCATCTAAGCAGATTGTAAAACAGTCAGTACAAACAATGATTGTAGGAGTACTGGATTGTGTACTGCTAATGTTCATTCACTTCCAATTTAGAACATGGGAAATTCTGAGTACCTGTTAGGTACTGCATTGTTTCAATATTTTGTTATTTCTTCTACTAAACAACAGTTTCCTCCAGACATTTTGACAAGATGGGGAGTTATTGTGACAGAGTATGACAGCATGAATTTTAATGTAGTTACTGTTTTGAAATAAATTCACGCAAAAGCATTTTTAGATTTGTAATGACTACACATGGCTAGAACTGTAATTTTACGTCTTTTCAAGAAAACCTCTGGCCACAGGATGTTGTATGTTTATTTGCTAAGTAAAAAAGTGGAATGAAATATGCTACTGAATCACCCACACTGCTGGAGTTCTGTTTTCTTTTGTTTTCCTTTATCCTCCAAAATCATTTTGCTTGTAGCATATGGTTAATCCATAATTGAAAAGGGTACAGAAAGAACTAAATGTTAGAATTATTTTCTAAATTTAGAATGTGAAGTTATAAAACACTCCCTTTTTTCTTTAGCTAATGTTTGCTTTGCTGACGTAAGAATTAGATAAAACTGGCCTTGTTACACTCAAGTTTAGAGATCGTAAAACATTAATAGGGAAGAGAACTTGTGTTAAAATCTGGGCATTTCTTCTTGCCTGTATTTTTGGGACTGACACCTTAGTTATGAGGAACTCTTTTTATTTCTCTGTTTACAAAATGAGTTTCTCAATATGTTTAGGATATTTTGCTAGCACTATAGTATGAATGCAACAAAAAGTAATGGATTTTTATTATATTTGCCTTTGGTTGGATAAATTATTTCTGTATCTATTGCATAGCTACCATCCCATCTGTTTAGCTCTGTAAACGTTCACAGAGGTGGTGATTAAACAAACTGAGCCATAAAACTGTTATTAACTCTTACCATGTCAGATGTCTTAATTTTGGGAATGCAAAATAGGTTTTAATCCCATTGACCATATGCATGCCCACTGATATGTGCTTTTTTGTTCAACATGTTCAATTACAGGCTTACTTTTACTGAACTTTGATTTCGGTTGTTATTGGAGACTGACATGGAATAGAAAATACCCATGTGTTTAAACTTACAGTAGGAACAGCTTTGAGAAAAATACTATTTCATTATGGAATAACTGGATCCCTGTCTATTTGATAAACATCACATTTTGCTTTGTTCATCATACTACAAAGTTCAAATTTATATACTGCTATAGCTTTGTTTTTGTCCCTGTTCATGCAGTAAGTGCGTTTCATTTAAACAAATTTGGTGGACTGAAGAAATTTTTATTTTGCTTCTGGCACTGTCTCCATGAAGGCAAACATGTTACTTCAGTTCAATATTGAACAGTGCTTGACATAAAAATCCCTCAGCTCTTTAAATCAGCCTGATAAAGCCTAGGTTTATGGTACTTCTATCCTGTCACTGTGGATACCACATGATGCAAAAGCTGTGTTTTATTTGTGAAGGTAGTTTATATTTCTGTATGGTGAAGAGATTGTTGTTTTTGCGCGTCTGTAACTGGTGTTAGTGTTTGGCTTGTACTACTAGGACGTGAGTAGTAGTTTTGAGTCAGAATGATTGGTATGAAATGATGTTTGACTCAAAGCTCTTTTTCCTTGCACTCCAATCCTCTGTATTTTCTTCCTTCAGTTTCTGAAGTAGGTATTTGAAAGAGGGTTGAGGGGTCTTTCTAACACCTATTAATTAATACTTTGGGAGAAGCATGCTGACAGTACTGTACAGCTCCTACAACTCTGCTGGATTTTAAGGTCTGTCTCAGATGTATTGTCAGCAGTCATCTGTTCTTGAAGTGGACAATGGTTGTGAGTTACTGGGGCGTTCCTGTACCAGTGCAATCATGCTGACAGTGCATGTGCTTTACAAAAAGCTTCATTAATGTGAAAGTGGACCACATCTAAAGGCATTCCTTGCAGCACTTCCCAGCATACTGTCCTCTGGAAAGTGGGAATGAGACTGCCCCGTGACTGTCACTACAGTTGTAGACATTTTCTCCTTAGCCACTCTCACTCTCCCATGTTTGCTTTCATGGAGTAGATGCTCAGCTGTTCTGGGTGTGTTTGTGTCTCAAACATCCTTGACAATGATGAGAACACACCATAGGCTGAATTAAAGCTTCCTTAAGCTTTCCTCCATAAAGTTAGCTATAAGCTGGCTCACTATTTTTAAAATGGAGGCAGCAAAAGTACCAGGGTTTACTCTTTTAAGTATTTTCTTGAGTTAATCTGTAAACATATTCAGAAGACACTATTCAGTTACCCTGATGGGTTCATATCTTATTTTGGTTTCAAGCCACCATTTTTTTTAAGGAGTAGAACTACCTATTGTCAAGTACTGATAGAGCTCTAATAGCCAAAGACGTAGTATAGGCTAATCTCTATTAAGACCTGAAAGAATGGGCTATTTAAGAATCTTGATGCTCACCTTAGGCTAAAGAAATTATGTCACTTCTCCTTTTAAGTGGAAATTAGAGAGTCACCGATTTGTTAGAGTACAAATCAATTTGAGGGAATATGCTTTGACATTCAGCTCTGGAAATAAAACATAATTCATTAACTGTGAATCATTTGTACAGTGTTCTTGCTTCTAGGGATATTTACCATCAAAATGCAAGAAAAGTTCTATTTTAGGGAAGGATTAGATTTTAATTTAAATAGAAAGCTTCCTTAATAAATAAAATAGTTCACAGAAAAAATTCCTCCAACGATTCCTTTAGAAATACATTGTAAGAATGAGGCATTCTGACCTGTATTTTTATACCTCCAGTAAGCTTGGGCACAAAACAGGTACTGCTTACTGCAAACATGAATTCTGCAAATGTAAATTTAAAACTTGAAGGCATAATTAGTGTGGTTTGGGGTATAATTAAATCTTCATCTCTGCATTGACAATCAATCACAGGCACAAAATTAAATGCTGGTTTTGAGATGATGTTCCACCTCAGTTCTGTAACTATACAGGAAAAGTTCATCCCATATGTCACAAGACATCAGGTACATACGGAGAGTAATAACAGTTTGTGGTCTCATCAAGAATTCCAATAGTATGGTATATTTTCCATTCTGTTAGCTTTTCAGCTGAAAACAACTGACTTATTCTGTGTTTATAAGCATATATAAAAAGGAAGTACATGTCATAGAACAGGGTTCTTCAATTTAGCGTTAAACAGGTAATTATATCTGCAAGTGGAAGCTAAACAAATTCAAAGCAGAAAATAAGTGGAGATTTGATTGATTGATTAATCTTTGGAGCAACTTCTTTCAGAATGTAGCAAATTCATTGTCACTTGAAGTTTTTAAATCAGAATCAGATTGTGTTTGTTTGTTTGTTTTTAAAGATGCCTTTACTCAGCCAGAAAATATAATCTTGATGCTGGAATCATTAGCTGTAGTTCAAGCAGTCAGACTCTTTAGTTCCATCATAATGGTCTCTTTTGACTCTAAAATGCATGAATCTGTGCATCTCAACATGATTGCAAGTTAAATAATGGAAAGGGTAATACACAAGGGGCCAATTTACTTGGCAGCTTTGTAAACTGCAGAGAGCAAGAATACTGTTCTATGCTGTGGCATATAATTTAGATATAGCAATAAATCAGATAAAATTTCTAAGGTGTGCAGGTGGCTATATGGAAAGATTGATTAGCCTCTGGGCCTCCTTGAGACAAATTCTCGATTATTCCTTGGAACTAATATAGACCTGTTGTCCTCACATCTTGTAGAGTAGATATCCTAGTGTTGCCATACCGTGGGCATAGGCCCATGCAAATCACTGTGCTTGTCTGTTCCTGTTCCAGATGCTCTGTATGATGTCATCACCGTGGGAGCCCCGGCAGCGCATTTCCAAGGATTTAAGAATGGTGGTCTCCGAAAACTGCTGAGTAAATTTGAGGCAGAAAGACGAAAGTAAGTAATTTTATAAGTAGCTACAAAAATATCATTGAAGTTGCATTAAAATGTTATGAGCTCACTTGAGTAACAAAACGGTTTACCCTGCTGAACGCATGGAAGATTAAAATCTAGTAGGACTGAACAAGGATGCGTTTATAACCTATTTCCTTTATCTTCCCTGCTTTATTGGGCTGCAAAATTGAAGCACAGTTTACTTTTAGTGTCAAGACTCATTTTTGAACACATACTCAAAATTGTGATATTTTCTTCCTATATTTCAGGAAGCTTGAGGAATATCAGTGCTTGAAAACATGCTGTTCAGAATGAGATAGCGTATTGGTAATTCTTGTGCTAAGTGGAAAGCAGGTAGAGACAATTTTTCAATAAATACTAACTTCATTTCTGACAGCCCTGGGTATATATGAACAAAAAGTATTTTTAGCATGTCTGTGAATAAGGAACTCCTCTTGTTTTTCAGAAAGATGAAATGAGACTAAGCATAGATAAGATTCTTACTAAAATTGCGATTTATTGCATTACTCAGATGCTTTGTTAACCACTCAACACGTACAGTACTGTTGGTTGCATATTTTGCTAACCAAGAATTATATATTTGTGTTTGTTGCTATGGCTGTTAAGAAATTTCAAGCAGCCACAGCTGTCACTGGCAGCACCCAGAGCTGTGGCTGCTCAACACTTCAACTAACTGTGCCAACCCCATGCAGTCAATGGCACAACATTCAACAGAGTGCAGGAAGGTACTGTGCATATGCTAATGTAAGCATTGGGATGCTCCATAGAAAAAGAATTCCATTGTTTTCAATGCTCAGAAAAGATTCATAGTTACAGTATCATAAAGAATGAGCAGAAATTATAAAAATCTATTGTTGACTTCTAGGTTGACTAAAAATTAGCATCAGTACTAAAACCAAACTAAAACCAGCAGATGTATTTGCTTTGAAAACTGTATTATTTTTTTTTTCTCTTTGCATTGCTTGACATAAAAACCTTATTAAATCTTCCAAAGTGTTTCATTTCCCTTGCCACCTCTGATGAGAAAGCTAGCTTGTGAAACATGAACATCACTGTTCACACAAGAACGATGACTGGACTTTGTGTTAACACTAAGTACATATTCTACTATCAGCAACTGGATAGGCAGCCTTATCCCCATGATACTGAGGCATATGAAGTACGTGATGAAGAAAATGTCCAAAGGCATTTCTTAAAATAGCTGCTTTTTAGCTATCTGATTAATATAGTTGCAGTTGTATTTAGTTTCAGTTTTATTACATTTCATAAGAAGAAAATAATGTCATAAGTGATATAAAGAGCTTCATAATGTTTTGCTTTCAGAAAATGAACCGTTTCTCACTTGCACAGTTGTGCAGCATATCCATATTGACAGAATATGATTTTCCAAAACAGAAGATAACAGTGAGGCAAACTTGAAGGCATTAACTGAGATTTCTGTTCCTTGAAGAAAAGGAAAAGGCTTTATAGGGAAGAGACCTAGTCTTTCTTGAGTTCTTCCTGGGAGAACATATTGCAGTATCTCATAGGAATGGATAGACAATGCTCTTGTTTCTTAGATGCCCATAGCAGGAGAAGAGAAGATGATGAGCTAGACTCATTTTTTTGGATCCTATTCAATGTTCTATGTCAGAAGGCTAGGACGGCAAAGGATACTTAGTGCTGCACAGCCTCTTCTCATTTTCATTCACTCTTCTTTTACTGACTCAATCATGTAGACCTCTGAGTTGATAGATTGTGATCAAGAGCACAGGGTAAAGCTTTGTGCAGATTTTATCAAAGCATTTCATACCTATTTCAAAGTGCCTACACATCACCTTATATTTGCCTTGCTGCTTAGACTTATTTGCATCCCTCAGAAGCACATGTATTTTGGTGACTTTCAAGGACAGAGTACTGGACTTTTACTCTGACAGTGCAGTTTTCATTTTTCCTTGTTCCTACAGAAGAGCAAAAATCTGTATTTAGGATGATATAACTAGGGTAACTGTTACTATCCTCTCAGACTCTTCTTAAAAAAAAAAAAAAAAAAGAGCCTCTGTCAGGCTGACAAACTGAATTTTGAGCACTGAAAACAGGGGGAAGCAATTTTAGCAAATCACGTTCCATACCTGAGGAAACAGACACTTAGCATATGAATTCCCATGAAGTAGACAGGAGGAAACCTCCAAAATTCATCTATCTTTGACAGCAACATGGAGCAAACTCAACTAGAAGATTTCATGTGAGTCGAAAGACAGGAGCAAGTAAGCTCTGAATATGATCTGACTTATTTGAATATTGAAGAATTGGTCTACTTTAAATATATACATGAAGTGACCATTCTCATTCTTACCACGGAGAATTTCTTTCACTGTGGCAATGACAACTTTATTTTGTAGGCACCTGTTTGTTTAACTGCATGAGGATAGTTTGAGGACACAGCATTTCCAGGGGCAGCTTTTACAATTTAAATTTTCTGGTTTACAATGGGAGCAGCTTTTCTGAGGATCTGGTTGAAGGAAGAAGTGACTCCTTGAGATATCAGTCAGAATATAAAATGAACAGAAAAAAAAAAATGCAGATTTAGCAGCCATTTCCTCTAGGCAAACTGAGTTGGATATGTAGAGGAAGATGTGGGAAGAGATTATTTCTCAAGCGAATCCTGGTAGCTTTCCAGATACTGTTAGCAGAGTGCCTTGCACGCCTTTGACCTTCAGGCTGATTATTAGAATAGGTTATTGAAATATTCAACAGTGTCACATATCACAGAATATTCCTTGCTTAAATCTATGCTTGTGGAATTAACAAACAAGAGGAACTGTCAGCTGGTAGCAAGGTTATATCCCACTTTGCAAGAGCATTATTGCATTTTCAATTGCTAAACCAGAACAAGATTGAAACATATGTTTCATGAAAGTTTATCAAACAGAGATATGTGGAAAATGTGTATCTGAAGATAGGGCTGGCATGTTTTCTATTACATATAGAAATTTTCTATTACCTATATATTTTGTGCAGACAGAAGAGGGAAAAGTATTTGTCCTGAGTTCAGCAGTAGCAGCCATTTTTCTCCTTCTTAGTAGCTGGTGCAGTGCTGTGATTTTGACTTTCAGCCTGGGAACAGCGCTGATAACACCGATGTTTTCAGCTGCTGCTCAGTAATATTTATTCTGACCAAGGACTTTCTGAGTCTCATGCTCTGCCAGGGAGAAAGGGAAGCCATGAGGAAGCAGAGACAGGACACCTGACCCAAACTAACCAAGGGGGTATTCCATACCACATCACATCGTGCCCACTATATAAACTGGGGGCAGTTACCCAGAAGGGTTAGATCACTGCTCGGTCAGGCTGGGTATCAGTTGGTGGGGGGTGAGTGGTTTTATCCTTTTCCCTTGCTATTTTCCTTGTCATTATTATTATTGGTGATAGCAGCAGTGCTTTGTGTTACACCTTAGTTACTGGACTGTTCTTATCCCAATGCATGGGAGTTACATTCTTTCAATTCTCCTTCCCATCCTCCGGGAGTTGGGGGAAGGAAGCGGGGCGGGGAGTGAGCAAGCAGCTGCTTTGTACTGAGTTACCAGCCGGGCTTAAATCATGACAGTATTATATAATATTATTTATTAAAAATGCAGTATTTTTGCAGTTCTCTCATTTGTTACCACTAAGCAAGTCGTATAAAAAAAAAAAAAAAAAAAGAAAGAAAAAAAGAGATTTCTAAAAATGTGATCTCAAATAATAGGGAGAAGGTGAAAAACAAGACTTAATGGTATATAATCTGAAGGCAGGTCCATTGTTTTATTACCCATTCACAATCTATACCGGTTTTGATTTGCAACAAAAACAGATAAAAGGCTTTGCTACTGCAAATGTCAGGCCTGTCTATAAGTCATGGCTGTAATATGTCTGTCCCTTTAGTACCTAGTGGTGAACTTCATAAGACCAGTGAGAGCAAAGGATTTTTTTTAATTATTATTATTTTAATCTTGTTTAGGCATAATAGCATTTTAATCCAAACAATTGATGTTTGATCACAGTATGTGAAATCATTGCACAATGTAAATTGTATGTGTATAATGTAATACATATTCATTTTAGATCTTTTTTTCATGAGGTTGTATTGGTTTATTCTTTTAATTTTTTCTTTCCTTATTTCTAGATAAAAGAGAGTCAGTCAGTTGTTCAGATTCAGTCCTCTGTTGGCCTGCTGGTATAGGTTACTTCTCCTTCCTGCAAATGGAAGGCCTTGTTGTCTTCATCATCATCATCACCAGTCTAGATGGTATAGCAAATTATTTTTAGAGCTCAGTTGTGCAGGAACATAAGGCGGTATACCTTATACTGTATACAGTAAGTTATACACATATAATGTCTTGCTGCAGAGGTGTGCATAAATCACTTTCAAGGTACTTTTGAGGACTTTTTTTCTAATTTAAAACCTAATTCTGATAATCTCCCGTGTAACCAAAACACATAGCCTAATGATTACAAGATTTTTAATGCCCTGGTACTCTCCATCAAGAAAAATAGGTGTCCTACAAGCTGCATTAGGTGCTGTAATTCACTACAGTTTTGTTGACCATCTCTAGCAAGTTCCTCAGAAATTACCCTGTTTTAAATCAGCACAAGCTTAAAGCTGGAATAGCACTGAAAAAGATTTTCGGTTGATTTTTTTTTTTTTTTTTTTTTTTAAGCCGTAATGATTTCTTTGGGTTTAAGCTGCCCAAAAGGACCCTCTTTTGTTTGACTACTCCTAGCTTTTAGTCAAGGTGTGAGGTGTTTTTCTTTATGAACATACATGTTACTAGAAATTTTATCAATGCTGAGATCTTCCTTCAACCCATTTCCACTCTCTGAGGAACCTAAAAGGGTACTGTTCCACAGAAAATCCCACAGCCGTTGAAATAATAATGAATTGCATTTCATCTAGTTGTAGCCTTTATTCTCAAAGGGAAACCACAGCTTGTCATGCATTGCATTGTTGACGGAGATGTTATTCTTTGCTCACTTTCCCCTGTTTTTATTTTGTGTGCGTGTGTGTGTATTCCTATGTGTGTGAGAAAGGGAGATTAAACTTCATGGTGTTGAACATTTTTTTTCATTGGCCACTAATCAGTGTTGTTGGAAGTTTTCCTGGGAAACTGCCAAAGATTATACTATTTGTTGAGATATAAAAATCCCATCAGTATTTTCCAGGCACTGGACACTCAGGACAGAATTGCCTGAAGCATTTCCTTAACCAGGTAGAAAAGAAAAGGGACTGGGGCTGGAAAAAGAAGGGAAGGAGGAGTTGAGGAGCTTTGTATGTGAAGGTTAGAAAGGATCATATGTTTTGGAGAGCAAGAAACTGTTCTTTCTCCTTGGATCCATGGAGTCCCACCAATGTAAAGATACTCTTAAATTAATTTGAAGAACTGTGAAAGGCTTTCCCTGGGCATTCAATCTGCCTGGACTTAATCTTCCTAGTAAGGTTCACTATAAGATTCACCTATGCCCCTGTGGCATCATTCCTACTTAGGTCTCCAGAGGGCTGATGAAGAGCATCTTGACCTTTCTTTTCACTGAAATTTGTGTCCAACGTAACCAGCTGAAGGCATTGATGTAGAGTTATTCCAAGGGTCAGTTAGGAATGAAGAGGAAAGAGAAGAGCAGCAAGAGAAGCTGTGCATATCTCCTTAGCCGGTGTTTCAAGATAAGGATTTATGGAGATTTGAACTTAGTACTTAAGGATAGATTAGAACTAATAATTTTATTTTCCTCAGTATTCAAAGTCAGAACTTCCAAGTTTGCAAGGGAAATCTTCAGCACTGATAACATCAAAATCTTGGCACTGATAACATTGTTTAGTTTTGTTTCCTGAAGCAGCAAATTGTCCTGAGGTTGAGGGGTTTTAACGCAGCAAATCTATTTTTGAGCCTCACTTCACTCTTCAGACAGAATACACATGATGCATAAATAAGACACTGAACTGATATCTTTTGTAATGTATGTAAGTTGGAGGTTATCTGGGTATACATGTTCTTGCTATGTATACTTTAAGTGGATTCTTGCTGTTAATGTCTGTGGTTTTGACTGTTGAAAAAAGCAAGGTCAAATGTTGAAAGATTTTAACCCAGTCCCAGATGGTGACAATTTAACTCAGTCACACAAATTACTCAGTTAACAGCAGGAGTGGAGTTACTTGGAGTGTCATTAAAAATTAGACATTTAGCATATTGCAGTATTTATTTTCAGGCAAAAAAGCTTTGTTAATTTAAATTGCAGATATAGTCAATGTAACTTTTATTCAAATTACATGACCGTGTCATTAAACCAATTTTCAAAATGAAATGACCACTGACAGTCATATATACATAGCTAATGCTGGTGCCAATATGTGGAAATGATTAAATGTGATTTTTTTTTATGCTTAGTGAGAGCTTTGAATCTTAACCCAGAAGACATTATTGTAGAGTTTTTCAAAAGGTACCTGACTATTAATGCATTTTGCATATCAAAGATAGGTTTTCATAGTGCTGCTGGACCTACTCATGTGGCCTTTAGCCCAGTGCAAAAATTTCTTACTTGTAATTCCCTTCATCTAGTTTCTGCGTTACGACACCTGTGAAAAGTTTCTCTACATGTTCTCTTGGTTGCTGCTTCTTTTAAGAAATGCTGCTTATATAGCACAGCTGTATGTGGCAGCAAGCCCTAAGATTAGTTATTTATAAAGAAACCAATTTCAGTAACTTGGAAGTAGTAATATTTTTTCATGAATGGCAAGGCCACAGAAAATCTTCAGCTAGTCTTAGACAGAACACTGTTCAGACACAACAATTACAAATTTCAGATACTCCCAAACATGTTTTTTCTGAATAATAATTATGCACTTTCTTTGGGGAGAGACGTTGCCCTCAAATTCTGAATGAAACTGAACATTTGGAATCATATCATGCTTTATAGGTATCAGGAAATGTTAAAATTAGCCAAATGATGAGGCCTGATAGAACACTTAATTTTGAAGAAAAAGTCATTCTCTGTTTATTATTTCGTTTATCTAAAGGCTGTGATTGCCTTTATAAGAATGAGAACTACCTACAGTTTTAGTATCTCTCTTTCCTCTTTCTTTTCTTATATCATTGACTGTAGCTTTTCTGCTGTGATATTTGGTGAAGCTTAGAGCTGTGGGAGATCAGTGAAAATGATCTGGGAATTAAAGGCTGAGGGGAATCCCAGAAAGAAGTGTGTGCATGGTGAGCTTGATAACAGTGTTAGCCAGATTCAAACTGCAAAAAGGCTGCTTGATAATGGGGGGGGAAGCCTGAAGGGGAATT
>JAOEHX010032344.1:0-18772 GCA_025448015.1 Bolborhynchus lineola | reverse complement strand
ATTGTTATTAATAGCAGAAATTATTTTGACATTATGTGACCCTTTCTCTGTTATTACAGTACTGGATACCAGTGTATTTACTATTCACCTGAAAACACAGCCAAGGCAAAAGAAGTTCTCAGCAACATCAATTATCTACAACCTCTCATATCAAGCCATGCAGACTTGCTGCTTAATTCTGCAAGCCAGCATTCTCCAGACAGCTTGAAGAATTCTTTAAAGATGCTTTCAGAAAAAGTAAGATTCAAATCTTCAGTGCAATGGAAAATGGAATAACCAAGTCTCTAACTACTGGGGGGGAGACGGGTGTCCTGCATAAATTGACTTTCACAGCATCAGCAAATGTTAAATAAGCTCTGCTAAAATAAACTTCAAAATGTTGCTCCTGTAAAAAGAATATTATTTAGCATTTTCTGTGTAGAAAATTAATGATATCTATAAAGGTTGTCTTTATTTGAAAGTATAATTAATTTCATGTGTGTCTGTTATCCTCTAGTGGCCACACACTGGGGATTATAAAAAAATAGATTATTGTAAATAATTTTGCAGCATGATAAATGGTTATTTTATTTCTCTTTCTTTCATACTTCAAACTTGAGCTTGTGGGAGGTAGCTCAAGTCAGGTTTGAGCTAATGTTTAGTATTATACCATGATCAGAAATGGTGATACAATCTGGAAGGAGAAGTTGGCACCAGGAGGTCTCAAATTTTAATTCTCTTTCTTGTATTATATTCCGCTGTAGCTGTAGGCTTTTCCCCATCTTAGCTTCTTTAGCTCTAAATTAAGGAAGATAATATTTTCCACCTGTCTCCCAGAGTGATACTGGAGATAAGCTGAAGTCTGAAGTACCTTTAAGCATATGTTATCTTACAAAAATATTAAGCACTATAGCTCTGACCAGAGGGGTTGGAAAAAGGTTTCCCATTGCTTCATGGGCCATACCTTCTGTAATGTGATCTCAATATGGCTTAATAATGCTATCAATAATCATTTCAATATATCTTCAGATATTGGGAAGTAGCAACCCCTGTGATCTGTTGAGCACTATTATCCCAGCAGTACATCTTTCAATGGGAGAGTTTCAAATCTGAATATTGAACACAGTCACATACTGTGAAGGCATTGCATTGGAGCCACGGGGGAGATAAACATTGCTGTCTGTTACAGATGTGTAAATCCACAGTAACTCTGAGAATATTGGAGTCACTCAATGTCAAGAACAATGTAGGAAAGTAGAATCCAGACTGTAGATTAAGGAAGAGTCAGGGGTGGGTTTTGTGGTAATTATAGCATGCCTTTCCATGTCATACCAAAGGAGGCCATTCTTAGCTGCATGTAGAAAAAGTGGAGCCACTCTGTTAGCGCTTAGTTCAAAGAAATATGCATGCAAATTAAAGCAAAACATAGTGTTTGCTCTGAAGATCCAAGACCCAGTTGCTAAGGAATTTGTTTGTGGCTATAGCCATTGGCTTTGCCCTTCTCACCTTTGCCTGTCTGGGCTGGAGGACTGGATTATTTCAGAGTGGCTGCAGGCAGCTGTGATACTGACTGATTGTTTGAGCCATGGCTTATTGGAGAGTCTGGCCACAGAAAAGAGCCAGAAAGGACAATCCATTGAATTTGGAGAAGTCACAGGTATTTTAGATTTATAGATTGTCATTTAGTCATGTATGTCTGTATCAACTTTTCAGGGCCAGGATTAAATTGCTGGTTAGTACATGAGCATAGGTTCCCAGATGTGGAAGGAGGAGTCTCACCTGCTATAGTCCACGTACAGCCCATAGTTTCTATCTGTCCTCCACCTTTTGCTTGGAAGAGATGAATCCAGTTGTCAGAACACCTGCTGCATGAGCAATTGAATACCTGCTTCCCTAGCTATTCCCAAATTTACTCTGAGGAGATGACATAATTGAGAAAAAGGGTGGGACCATGCTGGAGAAACTAGTGTAGAGGCACAGCTGCCTGTAAAGAAGGAAGGAGGTCTTTCATTTGGGAGAGAAAGACCAAGAAACAGCTTCAGAGAAAGCCAATGTTAAGTTTCAAAAACCCAGACTGAGTGAAACCACACAGTGCTGTAGTTGAGTCCCTCATAGGTAATACAAAACATCATCTCAATATTCTAAAATAGCCTATCTATATAATCTGGTCCAGTATGGGAGAATTAAGACTAACAAAGTGTCCCTGCTTATGTTTAAGATAGGTTGGTATGCTCTTTTGAATAGAATTATGTGAAGCCTACCTATATTGTTATGCATATGAGGTGCTTCTGCTCTCCCACCTTTTGTATACTATTTTATATGTAAAATAGAAATGTTCTAATACATTTTAACTTGCTAGAAATTTAGAAATGAAACTGCTATTTGAGGAAATTGTAAAAATGATTTTTCTGGTGATTAAATTCCTCAAATGTATTAAAAAGGATAACACTATTTTAAGATGTTAAGCTTGATCTAAAGAATAATTCTTTCTGAAAACATTAGGTAGCAGGGAGTCTATCTGAGCTATCAGTAAGGTGAATTACAGTTAAGTATTTATATTAGAAATATAAAGACTGGGTGCATGTCTTGGAAGTGGAAAATCAAATATTTCCACTGCTGCTTCTTAAATTGGGCTTATTTTCTCATAGTAAGTGTGGTTTCACTTCTCTGTGTATGACTTGCAATTTGCTGTAGTGTTTTCCTGAGACTAACCTTTTATCAACATTTTCTGTTAATTGATTAAGAAAGCCTTTAGCTGTTGACAAATGTATCAGCATTTGCAGCTTGCAGGAGGCTTGATAAGTTCATTTTCCAGCTATGCCTATCTTTGTTTGCAGAAATATTCTTTGATTGAGTATCTAAAAGAAATTGCAAAGTTTTCATTTCTTTGTATAGACTTATTTTGTGATTGCAATAAAATTTTATAAATAGTGATGTTCTGCAAATGTAGCAGTACTGAGCTCTAAGAAAATGCAGCTGAAATGTAGGTTGTTGTTAAACCAATAGAATCCAGAATAGAATTTAATTACGGAAGCATTTTAGTCTCTATATGGAAAAATTGAGGTTTGTTTTCATGCCAGTTTGCTTCTTAAAATGAACTTTCCCTTTAAAATATTTACATTCATTTAAATTACTTAGACTTTTCAGGTAATTACCTAATATATATTGCAGTCATAGTGGGCATTCCTTACTTCAAATTGTCCAATACATACAATTTCTGAAATGTAAAGTCTACTCTGCCTGATGCAGAGACCTTGAAACGATCTCAAGCAGACCTTGAGTGGAAAGGGAGACATAAAACCTCAGTAAAGCCATGATGTTGTCATTTCTAGGGACAGACAAGCAAAGTAGTTTAGACTCTCCTGATAAGATACTGTAGAAGAGTCTTGAAGATAAGCTCTGCTGTTACCGTGCAACTCCACAAGTCTCACTTTGCTTCTTCTTTATAGAGGATTGGTAGGGTTTGCTAGCAGTATTCCCCAGAGACTATGAATTCTCTGAGCATGCACCATTTCAAGGCTGGAAATGTAGAAAACTGAAATTGTCCTATAGTACTGAAAAAGAAAGAAAAAACTAAAAGAAGCAGAAACTTTTCAAGCAGGTACCTAACCCAGCAGCCAGAGTTTTAAGAAAACCATCAATTATTTAGAGCCTTGTGGTCTAAATGTTAGTGAACTTTTGAGAGGGTACAGAGGCAGGAAAGTAAGAAAAGTTGAGGAGGATTAGAGGCATACAGAAGGGCAGAAAGTACTAGCAAAAAAGACATTCCTGGCAGAATGGTGGCAACAGCAAATGCTTTTACATGGAGAGGGTCTAGAGATGCTAAAGGCCAAAAGGAGAAAGCATTTTCCTTTTCTTGTTGGGGTGGAAAGGAGATAAATACTGCAGAGAGGTTGAAGGTTTTTAAAAATACAGTGAAATTTCAGCTGTCACAGTCAACAAGAAGGATTTAGAAAAATGATGCAGTGATTGAATAACATCTTCAGAGAGCCTAGAAAACCTACTTCAAGGTTTCCTGTCTTTAAAAATAATTAAACTAAAGCTAGAAATCAGGTGTTTTCACCTGCCCCTATATGTGGGTTGATACCAATAGGTACCGAAATTTCTCTGGAAGCACTGTTTTGCAGGTACTGTACTGCAGTCTCAGCAGTGTGGAGTGGTATGTTTTTATTAAATTTGTTAATCACATTTTATGTGACACCTATTCAGAAATTATTGAGCCATGGTTGGTTACTCTTGGAACTGATCCTTGTAGAGGTTCATCCTTGCAGGCAAATTCTTGAACTCGAATAGAATAGAATTGTGTGCAAAGATAATCATCTCTATTGACTGTAGTTTTAGTCCTTAGAACAGTGGGATTGTAGAATGTGATGATATCCCTATACCCCTTGAATCATTCCTCATTGTACCTCTACTTTGTTTTCTACCTCTCCGGCCTGCCTGAAACCAATATCGACTCTGCCTAAGGGTAATTCAGTCCTATAATAGTTATGTTGCAGTATTACCTTCCTTGGTCTAACATCTTTGTTCGTACATTTTTTTTTTCTCCAGACAGAGTTATTTGTGCATGCATTTAAGGATCAGCTGGTCAGAAGTGCTCTTTTGGCACTATACACAGCTCGACCTGGCTGTGTCCTCAAGAAACCAGCTGTGCCTAGAAACAGTGCAGAAGAGGGGGATGATTTACAGCATCAAGATCATCCTTCTCAGATTAAAAGACAGGACTCCATACCCCATCATTCTGAGTATGATGAAGAAGAGTGGGTAAGTAGTTGTAAACTCTTAGCTGCTATTCAATCCTAAAACCCCACAAATCAGCAGAAACAGATACAAGCTCTAAATGTCCTTGTCATGTACTATTGGGAGGGGGAGGGGAAAGGGGTGAAAAACTGTGGAAAAACTATTTTTCAAATACAATACAGATTAAAAAATAACTCAAAAGAATTTTCCCAACTAGAGGGTGCTTCTGTGTTGCTCTTTGGTTGTGCACATAACAGCCAGAATATCTTTTTGCACAGACAGGGAAATAGTCTTTGGTCCTTCTAAAGTTCTTTTTGCTAGTTAGGCAGATTTAAAGAGACTAGAGTAGCATACATTATTATGAGGGAAAAGTATTTTTTTTTTTTTTTCAAAGGCTGAACGTAAATAATTTAAATACACAGGAAGTAACTCTCAGCAAAAAAAGAGCTGTTTTTCCTTAGACCCTGTTCTTAGAAGATGTCTGAGATTGCATTGAAAAATTACACATGGCTTTTAGATTTTACTATTCATAGCATATCTTCCAAAGATTTTTGTTATTTATATGGCTGAGATTTTGTAAATTAATTATTTTGGTGGATGTGTTCATAATAGATCTGCTGCTTTGTTACATGCGCCCTAAACTCAAGCTATTTTTATTCAGTTCAGGCTCATACTTTCAGTTCAATACTGTATTCTCATGAATGTAAAGGATGCCAGCATATTAATTGTTATTGTAAATTATTAATAACTTGCATGAGCTACAGAACTTGCATCTGAACTCTGATTTTTCTCCATAGCACAAATAAGGGAAGAAGAACAAATTTCTTCTAGAGAAAGAGAACTATCTCCAACCCCATGCATTAAGTAGTCATGAGATTTAAACAATAAATAACTCGTTCTTTTAGTTTTATGCTGGTTTTAGAGCCTTGAATTAGCTTCTTCATATTTTCTCAACAACCCGATGGGCCAGAATGGTGGTTCTTTCCTCGAAATGAAACCCAAAATGTTTTTTTTCAGCTGTTGAAACATTCAGATAAATATCACAAAAAATTTGATAAAAGGGTGAAATTTTACATTGGAAAAGTAGCATTTTTGTGCAAGCTCTATTTTTGTTTAGTACTGTCATTTAGCTTCTCTGCAGAGACACTAGCTTTACTGTATTTCATTATTGATTTTTGTTTTTTTTTCTGCCAGGTGCTTGGTTCTCATCTCTTAAAATATATAAACACATTACTTCACAGTTTATCTATTTTTTTCTGCTGAATTACTGAGATTACCTGCTTGATTAAAGCATATCCTGAAATATTTTCTGAGTGAAACTGAGTCAGTTATTGTCAAACTTGAGACAGTATAAATATTAGAGAAATTTTGTTTTTTTCTAAATTTGATAGATTAGACTTCCATTATTTTTCAGTTCTTTCTGTCAATCTAGGTAATGAATAATGGCAATTGTAATTATCACACTGTTATTATCATGATGAAAAAAAGTATGAAAAAATGCTTAATCTACTCTGAAAATCAACTATAAAGGGAAAAGCTTTAAGATACATTGCCTTCTATGCACGGTACTGTATCCTTCTTTCTTGTTTTGTTTTTCCCCACACTCTTACTTAGCTCTAGACCTGTATTTTACAGTTGGATTTTCAATCTTAGTTTTGCCTGAAATCTGAACCAGTGGTGTCAAGCAGTCCTTTAAGATAACCCTGTTCCATCCACTTCCAATGACTGCATTACAAGCCATCACAAAAGTGAATTCAAGGCAGTAGGTGAGGTCTATCCCCTTTCCTTGCCTCCAAATTTATCTGTAAGGAATAACTCCCGATTTCTTAACTGTACAGGGCGCAATTTCACTGAATTACTTGTGTTTTCCAAAAAGCCTCCTTCTGGATAGCAAGACTGTGTTGTACCTCTCTTCTTTGATGCCAAGTGCAAACATGCATCCCATAGTAACTGACAGTGGTATGGATAGTGCACTACACATGAAAAATAGTAAAGCATTACTGTTGAAGGAAAAATATTTAACTTAAGAATTTCAGATTGCCTCTGGGTAGATATTCTCTTCTCCTTTTGCCAGCTGCTTCTGCTGTCCTAGAACTTCCCTGCAGGAAAGAACAAAGCATGTTATCATGTATAATATAAGAAAAGGTGGGCACATTTCATTTAGAGCTTTTTCTGCTTTACATTTATGACTGACTACCTAACATGGTTGAAGCTACAAAGAACAGATAAAATGGTGTTTCCAATAAGTTATGTTCAACTACTGACATGGTACTCAGACACAGGTCTGATGTGCAATATATCCCATTCCCAGGCACTGTCACATCACAGGAGGGGTTAATCATGCACATTAGTAAAGAAATTTGCTTTATACAGGTTCATTTTTAAATGTCTTAAGAAAAGTGCTCAGCTTTCTGTGATGACAAGGCCTAGCTTTTTGTGGACATCATTCTGCGCATGCATGCGTGCCTGGCAGTGCCACTGCAGAGGCAACAAGATGGCATTTGTGGCCATTTCTAACTAGCAACACCCACCCATATGTGCTGGGACTCAATAATGTCTTCTGAAAATTGAAAAAAGTAAAAGGTATCAGTATGTCATTGCCTTGTCCCAGTGGGGTCAAGCACTTTCCACCTTCTCTGTCATTGGCTTGACTTTTGATCTTGAAGCAGTAAGGAGAAGGAGAGAGCGAGACCTTGTTTCTCTTGTCCTTTCACATCACAGTAGTAAACTTACCATCCAATTAGATCCACAACTGGTGGGAAAACTGGTATCAGGGAAGAAGAATCCTTACTTGAGAATCCAGGGTCATAGCAGTTCAGCGTATTGAGAAATAAGGCATTTTCTTCTGATCACTCACATCACAAGGACGGCTTACAAGAATGCTTATTTGAGAGGCTGTGGGTGTCATTTTGTGCTTTAACCTGGCGCATGCTGCAGAATGGTGGCCTGTAAGTTAATTCTTAGGCAGATTGAAAATACACCTCTTACAAAGGTGAAAAATGGGTGTAAACTGTGCTTGGCTACAGGAAAAAGTGATGGGAATAGTACAGGATGACAAAGAATGTTAAATGGATAGATTTCTGATTGCAGAGACTAGTAGGGTGTCACTTGATTTTCACTGATTGGAAATTGCATTTTTACTTGAGAATTGTTCTTACCAAACTATAAAATTTCAGCAGTATTCTCGGCAAAATGTGGCCATCTTTGTGTGAACAAAATAATGTCACAATGAATGGTAGACACATCTACTTTTTCTGCCTGCCTATAATGATATCTTCTAATCCCAGGAACCTCCAGTGTGGAGACAAAGGACTGTGGGACAGGCTCTTGCTCCCTCTCACATGCCCATATGTAAAACAGCCAGATATTTAAGGTTCTTTCCAACCCTAACTATTCTTCAATTCTATGATTCTATTTGATAATAAGGGTGAGCTTTCTCTCAACAAGTGTTTATGAATTTTGCTTCTAAACCCTCAGGGGATGTTTATGTGAATATTGTATAGACATCCTTTCAATGTTGGGTTAGTAGGTGGCTTGAAGAGTGCTCTTTCCAAAATGAAACAAGGGCTCATATTTGTGTTACTTATGCAATAACTCCAGATGCTCATTAAACATTACTCTTTGTGCTGGGATGAAACTCCCCTAGCAGATGAAAGAAAGGGAAATAATATTGCTGCAGCAACACTGAGCAACTGTGTTTCTCTACAGATTCAGCAAATACAGTTCAACAGTTTGCAGGCCCATGTCATGTCCCCCAGCATAGGATACAGGCTTGTTGTGGGGTGAGACCTCTGTTGGAGGGAACAGGGAAAGATCAGATTCCTGTGATCAGGATAATGGCCTAAAAGTGTGTGGCATGTAGTTAAAAAGAAATCTTAGTTTGAATTTTTGCCTTAGTTCTAACTTTGCCATCACAAACTTTCAGACGTTACCATTTTTATGGAACTGTGGTATTTCTCAGGTTTAAGGTTTTTTTAACCTTCTCTCTTACTGTCTTTCCAACTCCCAAGTTTTTTGCCTCAAGGGCTACATATGCATAATGCTTGTGGGTATTATAAAGTAGAAGGAAAAGCAGTGATATTATCTTCCCATTTTTCAACCTTCAAGCAAACTCTGGTTGCTCTGCCTTAGTTTCAGAATGACTTGGCATTAAAATATGTATATGGGGTTTTTTTTCCTGTGGGTTTATGTTCTGGGTTTTGTTTGACTGCTAGCCTTTTTACAGCCTCATTTCTGTACAGCTTGGTTGTTTCCTTTTTCTTATTCAGCTCCATATAAGTAGGTGCAAGAGCTTCAATTTCTGCAGCATCCAGCACCTGAAGGACCCTTCCTGTATCTGTGTTCCATAACAGCTTTGTCTTTCACTCCGTATTATCTCTCTTGTTCTCTGTTGTACAGAATTCATTCTATCATTCTGTTACACCTGTAATCCTCATATTTATTATAAACTCAGTTAAGCATGATGGTTGCAGTTTGTGTGAGAGGTGAAGAAAATAATTGAAATTGTGTTACCTAATAAACATGTCATGAAAGCAAGTTTCTAATTCTAGGCTTTTAATTTTACATTTGCTTTAACAGAGTAACTGATGTGATTAAATAGAGGGTATGTTAAATTATCAAAAAGAGGTTGTCAAGTACTATGGCAAAAAAAAACCTGGCAGTTGCACAGCAGGTTTGGTTTGGCTAGGCTTTGTATGTCTGCTCTCTTACTTTATTATTTCAAATAGACAAACTGCTCAGTTTGTTGTAATTGGACATGAAACCTTGCATGCATTTTAGTGTAGACTTTGATGTATGTGCGTTTTACAGTGTCTAAAAGCCCCAAACAGTTTCAGTTCAGTCATTTATACTGCATGAAAAAAAATACATGAAAAAGGATTAAGTTGGGAGTAGGCTGAAGAATGAGAAAAATAGTAATATGCTGACACCTAATACTCCAAATAATACCTACAGTGATTTGCACATCTCCATCTCCACTTCAAGGTGCTAGTAAGAAGTTAGTATTGTCTCTTCTTTTAAGTCTTCAGTAATGTGCAGTGATAATTATGCTTTTTCAGGACAGGGTATGGGCCAATGTGGGAAAGAGTTTAAACTGTGTTATTGCCATGGTGGACAGATTGCTTGAAAAAGACAACGTCAGCCACACTAAAGAGGGTGAAAATGATCCTTCAGCAGCAGATTGCAAGGTGTTTCATACAGGTGGTAAGCAAGCTTTTGTTTTTTTAATCACTGACTACAGTAAATAAACATGGAAAAAGTGACAGAAAAGCAATATAGAGAAGGGTCAGTAGTATCTTTGATGAGAGTGCCAATAGCTAGGTTTGCACAGTTGTAGCCTTGAAGGGTGGAAGGCTGTTTTTCAAATTATAGCCCCATTGTGTGCTCAGACTTCTTGCTATGTTCATTTTTTGTTTTGTGCTACGATGAAAACCTGTTGAAAAAACAATGTTTTCCTTTGAAGGCTGCTGTAGTTTAATTTATTTCAGATTTTACTTAAATATACCATTTTAAGAAAAGTTTGAAGCGTGTCTTACTTACAAGAAAGATGAACGTTCTGCTTGTGTCATTCACCTGTAAATCCTTCTACTTTTCTGAAGTGTAATACTGTTTTTTGTTTTCTGATTTGCTAAAATTCATTTTTCCATGAATAAATTTGTCAGTGTGTGTCAATACTGAGGGCTAAGTGAAGTGATTCCATGAGATGTGAAAAAAACTTTATCTACAACAGGCCCTTGTCATCAAAAAATACTCTAATCTTCTCCTGTGGCTACGTTCCATATTGATTTCTCTAAGCATAGGTTAGATTTGATTCTGATGTCCAACAGGACTTTGTGATGTGCAAGTGTATTGGAACAAATGAAACAGTTCCTTAGTGATACTGGTGGAAGTCCAACTCTTCAGTTAAAAAAAACAAAACAACCAAAAAAAAAAAAACTGCATAGAACAACAAAAATGCCATAGCTAATTTATTTTAATGGAGCTTCAGATTTCCCCCTTCCTCCCCAGTCGAAAAATGCAATGACTTAGTATAATTCTTTCTGGATGCTTTTTGACATGCTAAGCAAAGTGAATGTTTACAGATTTTCCTTCAGTCTTTTCAACCCTGAACATGTCCTCTGTTGTTCTGTATAATCCAGAAAATGTACTTAAGCAGTCCATTGGAGTTATAAGAAACATGCTCTTAGCTTTGATTCAGGCTCACACCGTACTCAGGCAAATGAAATATTGGTTACAGCTTTTAGCTCACAAAGCCAAAACCCCTTCAAAGTTACTTCCTTTTAGGTACTATAATAAGCAGTCATCAAATAGAATGAAAAGTACCTCTTGCTAAGGAATAATGGTTTGAAAATTATAGATGTGTTTCATTCAGCTGGGTTGTCTTGTGGAGCTGACAGGCCAAGGACACAAAAAATATCAAGATGTTACGGCACTGGAATAAATTACTCTTTTTTCTTTTCTTTTCCTCCTCATTTCAGGGCCTTCCATTTTCTCATGAATCAGTACAAGTTTTCTTCTGTGAGAGCACAAATCAGTGCTTCTGATGAGTTGTGCTGAGTGTTCTGCAACCTGGAAACTGCAGATTTGTGGGGCAGATCACTTTGTTTTCATGTTCTCCTTTGTGAGGATGACATAATTTCCCAATGATATTTTCATGAGAGCATCTTGCAGTGCCTTCGACAATTTATAGCACTTTCAAGGTCGTGTAGAAATGGAGATGTTTTAAAATTGCTTTCTTTTATAGGACTAACTTAAAAGATGGAACTTTCTGAAGAACCAGCCAGGTTTTTGGCACACACCATCCAAAGCTGGTTGCCTGATGGTTTTCAAAACCGTTGCCTTTGGTGACAGAAATTTTCATGCTTGACTTCTCTGTGAGAGTGTGGGTTTATATGGTCTTTTTTAATCTGCATCCCCTCTCTGAATTTGATGTGAAGCCTTAAAGATTCACCATGAAGCACCTACATAGAGGTTGAGATTCTAAGTTTAGGGTTATAAATTCTGCCTTTATTCTTCTCCATTTTATATCTGAAGCCTGGTTTGTATGGGCTCTTAACTTTTTCCTAGATATAAAGTCATGCCGTGTTTACACCCAGAGATATATTTCTAAAATTAGAATTTTATGCTATGTACAATTCACAAACATTACATATACAAAAAGCTGCTTGTATCTTGCAATTATATTATACCATAATTGGAGCATTATATTTCATCAACACTGCAAATATATGGGCACAGATTGATCTTTGATTCTGAAACTGCTTTCGTGCTGGAGCTGAGCTGAAGAAACATTTTACTGATGTTTGCAAGGAAAATTGGGAATACTCAGGGTTTGAGCAAAACAATGAAAGATACACCATAAATATAGGATGAAATATTTGCTTATATTAGTGAACCTGACTGTTTCAATACTTTTTCTTGGTAGCATATAACAATGATAAAGATGAAAAAGATTGCATGCATGTTCATTTTACATGACAGAAGACGTTATGACAATAACTTGATGCAATAGCATGCTCCTATTACAGTAGATGTTGTCATAACATATATTCAGAGCTTCCTAAGATAGGTTTATATTTGCAATCTCAGTGTTGACATCATGTGATCTTATTCTCTGTCCCCCTCCTCCCCCCCTGCTTATATTGATGGCATGGAGTTTTTCTCATCAGAAATATCAGTGACACTTTTTTCTCATGCTTACCTTTCAACATGAATTATACCTTCCTTAGCCTAACTTTTCATGCAGTCTGACCTTTCAGTGTATTCTTAAAACTGAATTTGAGTTATCAGTTACCAAGGTAACATGCTGTGGTTTCATCAGTTGCAGGATTATGATTTCTCTGCAGGATAAATCAAGAAGAGTAGATGGATTTTAAAGGAGAGGCAGGATTTTTATTGTTTTAACTCCAGGGCGGTTTGCCTTGAAGAACTACTTGACAACATTAAATCCTTTTTATTTTTACCTTTTCTTTTTCCATGAGATTTGGAATGTGAAAGCCTGTCCTGCAGCATTAGAGGTGCCAGTGAAACATGGTAGTTTGCTCTTATGCTTACACAGTCCCTAACAGATCTCCATGTGCAGCTGTGCTGCTAAAAGAGTTTCTTGGTTCAATCTGCTCCTTTGTACCACACCATCAGAATTATCACCAAGCCATTCCTCCGATGGCTCTGTGCAAGTACTCCCTGTTTTTTCTACATTCAAAATTCACTGTATGATCTCAGGCAATTTCAGCTGGTGGTGTGTTTGCACCTGGATTTTGCCTTAAGTGAATTATGGTATCATTAACTATGTTGCTGGGGAGATGAATGGGCCAATGGTATCTTTCAGCAGAGATAGCAAAGAGCACCTGGGGAATGGTGCCATATTTCCTAGATGGAATGAGGGAAAACACCTGTTCATAGCCACATTGCTGCAGGCATATATGAGTTAATTTTTATTGAATAATCTGATACCTGGTGGGGGCTCTTTAAGTCTAGATTAAACCTTTCTGCCTTTCAGTTCATCCCTCCTAATGCAATGCTGGTAGAAAAGTGAAATAAAGCTGTGTTCTGGTTTTGTTTGCATCCTCAGAAGAAGAGCTTTTAGTGTAAGTTACCATTTAGCCAGGAAGATGAAGAATTTTCCCTTGGTCTGTGTTTGCTTGAGTAGCAGACATTTATTTTGTGGAAACAAAAACACTTCTGAAAAACTTTCTCTCATTTTTCTTTCCTGTTCTCTTAGGCTTGCCTTTACTTCAGCTCTATTTCTGCACTTCTTTTTCCCTCACACTTTTGTATCATCTTCCTCTTTTTGATAGGGTACTTACCTAGGCTATATGTAGCCTAGCATATAATTCCAGTGCTTTCTCTAAGTAATTTGGCTAATAAAGGAAGCTTAAAAATGTGTAAGGGAACATAATACTATTTAACTGAATCAACAATTTTTAAATGAGACATCAGAATATTTAGTTGCACAACACTTCTAGAGCAAGTTTTAGCCATTATTCCTATGTTTTGAGTATTTTAGATTTCCTTACCTTAATGTCTGTTATTGTCATTGATGCCTTTTTCTGTTTTGCTTGCGTCTAAAGCTGCTGACACACTTGTGTATGTAACATTAGATGGTTTCCGTTTTCACTATTGTTCCATGTGACAGTATAGAAAATCTTAGATAGTTGCGATGGAATAATAAATACCAAAGATTTCAAGATTATTCTTCTGGGCACCCAATCTATGCAAAGCAGCTCCTATTACATTAACTGCAGAAATGCTAGGAAGACTTATGCAGGTTTTTGCAAGTTTTTTGTATTCCTGTGAGAAATGCCACAGAATTATGACCTCATTCTTTCTTCAAAGAGCTTAGCCCTCATACTAGAGTTAAACTGAGCACCAAGAGCTGACAATACGGGGTAGGAAGCTGACCTTTTTATACTGCAAAGTTTAATACTTGAACTCTACTAAGTCAGTTTTTAAGCCTCTCAGAAAAAGAAAATAAAAAAAAAAATCAGAAGGATGTTCCTGTCCTAGATGAGTAAATTCAGACTGTGGGTTAATAGTACCATGATGTTTACATTACATTACCTTCTTTGAGAGGTGTACTGCTGTTTTCTGTTGGTTGGTTTATTTTGCTTGCCTTTTTCCACAGGATAGATTTTGAGTAATGTTTGATCTGTGGTGTCAAGACAACTCAGTTACATCCTTTGACCTCTATTGTTTCAATCCTATCATGTATTATTTGTATGTCCAGGTAGTAAGGGGGTAAGTGATTAGCTACAGTGAAAACTAAGTTATGGGTAGCTGCTGTTGCATTCATTACCATATGTCTGTACGGCCTTCTGTTATGCTTTCTTTTGCTTTTAATTCCATATTCAGCTTTTAACTTCATACCATTTATGTTTTGAGGTGACTTGAATCCTTCAAAGATATCCACTAGCTATTAAGTGGTGCAGACAGCAGTGGCAGAATTGGCTTTTTTCTCTGTTGCCAGGGCAAAAGGAGATAGAAGACCAGTTCTAAAGCCTCAGAGTTTTTCCTGGTTTATTACCAGCATATTTTAATAATCACTTCAATGGGTCTGACTTTGAACAGAGCAGAAGCTTGCTTTTCTGCCAAACTTTATCAAATTTAGCATGCAGTTTGACATATTGCAATTTGAATATTAGCACATAGAAATGACTACCTGGGTGCTAAACAGGTCATTTGCCTGTACAGGCATGCTGATTAAGAGAATATGGGACTGATGGGCATTTTCTAGCAACCAAAGGGCAAATCCTGTCATAAACTGACCTTCCACAGCTCTCTGTTAGCAATGGAAGCGGAGTATTACTGGTGCTTTGCTGCATATATTCATATGTTTTAATCATACGCTAACTGCATAGAGTGATACCACTTCTTTTAATTTCATCCTTCCATTTTCCATTTTAATGTGTTTGGCTTTTATGCCCTTAGTTTCCTTTCCAGTGGCTGACTAGAACAATTTTTGAATTGAGTTTCCTCGCTTCATCAATAGGCTTTAACTCATCTTTGGATATTCCAAACAGTACATAGAACCTGCAAGGTTGAAAAAGACCTTTAAGTTTATCAAGTCTAACTGCTACCTCAGGACTATCAAGTCCACCACTAACATGCTGCCTTTGTCATTTTAGCAACTTGACAGTTATCCCATAGTCTCCTTATTGCTTCTGTTCTTGCTCCTAATGTCTTTTTTGAGATGCTCACTCTTCAGTCTTTTTCAAAAGATTTTCCATGGTATCAAGGATGCAAACCTTGTGATTTGTCACCTGAAGTGTCAATATGTAAGTCCTTGAATGTGTTGAACACAAAAGTGATTCTATGAAGCTATCATTAGTCTGTGCTGTAGCAGAGATCTTGAGCCATGGTTGGCCCTCTGTACCTTCTTTACAGCAACAGTTGATTCTGAGCTGACTGCCAGTTTTCTCATGAAGTAGGAGTAGTAGCGCATCTTGTCTCTCTCCCCAAATTCAGATGTGTAAGAAGTATCTTTTAACCAAACAGTATCCTTACATGTCAACGGTGTGGCAAGTTAGGTCTAAGCCTGATTCTAGACCAGGGATATAAAACTCCCTTTACAAATGATAACTCTTTATTAGTTTTACTCATTTTCCATATTTATGCCTTGCATACAAGACAGCTTTCCAAATTTTACTGAATTTTCTCCTAAGCTACAAAATACAGGGATTTTTTTCGTTTCATAAACTCCAGTTTCAGGGTGCTTCTCAGTTTCAAGGAGCAACTTAAAAGCTGTTGTACTTGCTATTAAGCAAATGCTTCTGATGAATATCTGGAGCTCTGTGCATTATTAATGAATGACCCTGATTTATATTCTTGCTGAAGTATTTGCAACAGGATATTCTGCATAACAAGTGACATATGGTGATTTTTAACAGACCGAAGATCGAGCAGCTATATAGATTTCTCTTTAGAGTTGTCCTTTCTAAGATCCTGACCTCAGCCTAAGATATATCTCTTATTTTGTACTTAACACACATAACTTGCTTTAAAATAAATGGATAGACACGGGAATATACTAGTCCATGCATAAATTTTCTGTTTTCAAGAAACAATGCAATCCCTCTCAGATTTACTAACTAGCTCCATCTTCTGGAGATTGGACATCCATGCTAATTTTGAGCAAAGATTTTCAGTGTGGGCAAGGAGTAGGATGATAGCTATGGATAACTTAATCACAGGAGGCTTTAGTTTTATCTTCTTTCCTTTTAGCAAGTACCATTCTATTTAAAATGTTTATTCTAAATGTTTTATTCTAAAACAATTTATCTTTCCTCAGTCATTAGAGTAATATTTCCAACAAGCTTTCAGTTTTTATTGTTTTCTACAAAACAAAATGTATATATAAGTCAAGCTCTGCATTCTTTGAGACTTTAAGTACTCAATAGGATTTATTTTTAATATATATGGCATGAATGCCCTTAAATGAAAAAATGTCCTTGAGAATTTCAAATCTTTAGGTTTCTTGTTAATGCATCTGTTACCGACAAAAATTACTTAGTAAGTTAGTATTCCAGACGTATAATTTCCCACAAAATAGCCTTGTGAGAAAATGATCTTGAAGGTACTAAAAGGTATGTGCAAAATAATTTGGAAAATCATAATAGAAGGTGGTTATCAGTTGTTTACTGCCAACCTAGAGGGCTGCATAAGGTAGAATCCACTTACATTTGTTCTGGGTCCAGTATTATTCAATATTTTCATTACTGACTTAGCTTATGAAATATGAATGATGCTTATAAAATTTGCAGATGCTTAAGCCTGGGAGAGGCTTTAAGCACCATGGGAGCAGGATTAGAATGGATCTTGATGAAATGGAACACTGAAATATAAGGAGGTAGCTCAGTAAGGGCAAGTATAAAGTTATGTTCATAAAGAAGCAGAAATGCAGTGTGGATTGACTGCTTAAATTTGGCAGCTCAGTAGAGTCAGATACAAGTATTATGTGACCAGTATGTGACCCCCTTTTTTTATGAAAAAGAGTGTCAGTAAAGCTTTTTAGCCCTACCCACGTAATCTGAAATTGTACTAGCAGGTTCACAAAGTGTGGCTGGTTCAAGAAATTCAGCTTTTTCTCTCTTGCCCTGGCTGTCAGTGTACTTGCAAGATCCTTGGCTATGTCTGTATCTACCTCTGCTTTCCTGTGAAAATAGAATAGATGTCTATTTAGCAATACCTTGTGATCTGCTTTAAAATGGCCAGGTATGATCTTTTTCATTATTTGCTCAAGTTGGAAGCAGACAAGAAATTCTATTTTAATCACATACAGCCCTGTTGACGGGTTCAGCAGGCGCTGGATCTTTTGATCTTGTTCTGCTGCAGTTGCTTTCCTTGGAATTTATTTATTGATTAATTTAATAAATTGCTATAATTTAAGACCCAAAAGGAAAGTTTAAATTGTCTGGTCTGTCTAGTCTGACTTCCAGTATGTCACACCTTGTTGTTTACCTTATTTCTAAAATTGACTGCGTCTCACAGCAGCCTCCGGCCTTTGGTTGTTCTTTCACTTTTATTCCCTAGAAAAAACATCCTTGTTAGTACTCGTTATTTTCTTCTCATGAAGAGGGGACATCAAGTTGCTGCTCAGCCTTTTTGATAGGCTTAAGGAGATTAAACTACTCTAAGTCTTGCAAGCTCGCAGGTTTTTTTCAGCAGTGTCCTTAAAATGTGTACACCAGATCTCGGCACATGGCATATAAGTGCTGTCTTTGTCAATAGCATGTATAAGATCACCTCTTTTTGCTGGAGCGTGGAACAGGGGATGGCTTATGTTCTGTTTTGTCCATGATGGCTCTAACTTCATAACTGCTGTTTTCCAGGGAATGGTTCTTCAGTCTGTATTACTCACATTTAAATATGTATGACTGTGTTAGAATGTGCGTTGCCTGATCACAAAGACATTATTTGCAAAGGAACTCGAGTTGTTCTCCATGACTGCTCTGTCCTTTTTTCTATTTCATCATTCCTGCACCTTTTTTTTTTTTAATTGCAGTTTTTCCTGGCTTTCAAAGTTCTATCAAGTCTTCTTGGCTACAGTTGTATTAATTTACTTACTTTTCTGGAGCATAGCCAAATTGACTTTGCAACAGGCAGCTGTGTTTTCCTGCCTAAAGAACTTCTCCAGAACTAATGAGTATTTCATTGGCCTGACTCAGAATGTTACCTGAAACAACTGTTATCTTCCATCTAATTACCATTTAAATGGAACAGATTTTAAGTATCATTGATTCTTAATTACACTAATCTACAGAAAATATGAGTAAGTGATGGACTGTGTTAAGTCAGTTACACTCCCTATTTTTATATAGATTCTTCTATAGTGTTGATTTTTATTTTAAACTGTAACAATGAAATTGAGATGCAGATTCTGAAGGAGGGTGTTTTTTTATTAATATCTGATCAGCTTGGAGAGGTAGGCAAAACTATGTGCAACTAACATGCAGGTATGGTTTTATTAAGTCCTGCAAAATTCAAGAACAGCTTGGGAATTAGGCAAGTTGGAGTGCAGTGTTCCGATTTTCCTCCATTCCTAGATATCACTTCATTT
>JAOEHX010032343.1:0-24764 GCA_025448015.1 Bolborhynchus lineola | reverse complement strand
CTGTTCGCAGGCCGAAAGTCAAAAACAGAGCACTGCACCAGCTGCTAAGAAGGAGAAAAATGGCTGCTGCTGCTGAACCCAGGACAATGCCCAAGGACATACAATGTATTCTATAAAGCTCAAAGGAAAATAGGATAGACAGGAAAGCACAGGAGAAGTGCATTTTTTAATACTGGAGCAATGGCAGTTCAGCTAAGAACTTTAAAAATCAAGTATATAAAAACCAGGAAGCATCACCTATCTTGCACAGCCTGGCTAGCACTTACACACAATGCTATTTCATGACACCCATTTCCATCATTGTCAAGAAAGGGCAGAACTGGAATTTACATAAAAAAATAATACATATTAAATGGCTTTAGTGTCAAAGTTTGAAAGTCGTTGCAATTTAAGGTGTTATTAGGCATGTCAGTGCAGAGTTTATATCTATTTTTCTCTAAAATAAATGTCGTTCTCTAAAAAGAAGTTATCAATAAGAAAGTTGTTTAAATAAAAGCTAATTATAGATATGTGGGTCAATCTTTAGGCTTTGTTACAGTGAATGCAAGACAACTGAATCTCTGGAAAGGGGCTCACATATCCTGAAATAAAGCTATTGCAATAGTAATTAAATACTAAAGATTGATTTTAGGCTTTCGTATGTCATTTATGCTTAGTGTATTAATTTCCCCTCAACTCCCTTTTATCCAGATATTCAGCCTGCAGTCTAGTGAACAGTTATCTGGCTGCATTTGAAATACTTAAGTGGTCTTCAATCTGTTCATCACCTCTTTCTTACTGCTGCCAATATTTAGTTCAGTCTTTTAGAGTTTAGTCAGATGTGAACACTGAATGAAGTTTGCTGTATAACTTTTTAAGTAATTTTAAAACAAGAACAGAAATACTTTCATAACACTGAACCGTTTGCACTGCAAAGTCTCTCAAACAGGGAGGAAACGAAACAGTGTCTACAGACTCAACAGAAGCTCCAGATTTGTTGTGGAACAACGGTGCAATGTGATCATTATCAGCTAGCTTTTAGTTGTAATTTTTTTTCTCCAAGAGCAGTATACAGAGCGAGTGATAAACTCTCAAAAGTCCTCCTTCCTATCGTTATTTGTTCAGATGAAGATCACAGAAGAGGATCTGTGGATTAGGACATATGCCAGACTGTATCAGAAACTTTGTTCTTCTACAGGAGACATTCCCATTGGAGTCTATAGGACAGAATCCCAAAAGCTTACAACATCCGAGGTATGTCAGTTTACTATACATTTCTTTGGATTCTATTACAGAGTATACAGCATTCTTTGGTTCTCATAAGAATGGGAACCATATATTTAAAGAATATTGTGAATATCATATCTGCAAATGCACAGAATTCTGATAACCCACTTAATGTCTCATGCTGCTGACATGTATATGGCTACATGAATTCAGGGCTCACATTTAGCTCCAGCCTTCATGAATACCCACAGCCAGTCTAGAATCTACACACTGACTTTCATTCCTGTGCTCACCTACAGAGAACTGATTGGAAACAAGGGGTAGCTCAGGTGCAGACAGGACAGGCTAGGATAGTTCTAGTTTGAACCTGCATGCAGTGACTAACAACAGTATCCACAGCAAGCTGTATGACCAGGTCCTGTACCAGGTTTAACAAGAATATCAACAAACAGCTGGCATTTCAGTTTCATGTGAATTCTTAGTTAGAAATGAGAGCAACAAGAAAATTAATGTTATTAGATGCATTGTGGGATTTCTCTAAATTTAGCTGTCAAACAGTGATAATTTTTTGTATATATGTATGTAAGCATTTAAAGGCATACATTTCTCCCTATATATAATGACAAAACCACTTTTTATTATTTAGCATACTTTGTGCAGTTTTTATTTCTGTCATGTATAAACCATTTTTTACATGATGATGAACACTGACATCTCATGAAACCATTCTCAAACACAGCTCCAAAATGCAACTCTAAACAACAACTTTCCTCTTTCTTCTGCAATGCTCAGATATAGTTTACTGGTTTCCAACACAGACAATTTGCATTTTCTCTTCCATATTTCATAAAAACATTAAGCCATGTAATGCTTAACAGCAAGATTTACCTTGAAGGAAGTACAAACAGCTAAAATTCAGTTAATTTTTAAATAAGAGCTACAAAAAGCTGTGCAAGATTTGGTCTCATTCAGTAGCTCCTCTCTCTCTGTGGACCACCAGTACCTTTAGAAGTGGCTCTTACAGCTTTGCCAATGGCCTATGCCACTGCAGCAATGTCAGCTGATTTTATTCTTTTTTTCAGTATAGCAGCATTAACATCATTCGTCCAAATCATTACTTGGAGAACAACACAGGCAACACCCTGTTAGCTGGGAAAAAAAGGTCTGTCATAGTTCCCAACAAAAAAAAAGACATGCCAGATTTTAATAATTCATGAAATAAGGATAAGTAAGGTAAAATTCATGGTGATGCTTTATTCTCACATTCACAGCTGGCTATTTAACTTGAGGTCCAAAAAACAGAATCAGGAAAAGTTGAACTGTGAGCATACAATATATTGTGAAGGGCTTATTTAGGTAGCCTGTTTTTCTCCTTTCTGTTTGTTCACATGTTTCAAGTATACAGGCTCATTGACAGACAGCAGCTGTGCAGGGGAGGGGTAACTGTAAGGGTAATACTCATCAAAAGACGCTTCTGCTTTTTGGCGGAGGGGTGGGAGGTAAGCACGCACACGGATCTTCTGAAGCAAGATTAACTAATAAATTAATGATACTTCAGATCTTCTTCTGAAAACAAGGTTTGTGATTGTTAGTCACTTAAACTCACAATCGTACCGTAACGCTAGAACATCTGGAGCCTCTGCACATGCAGCTGCTCAGGTGCTCGATTACTTGCTCAGACAAGGTCCAGATTTAGTCTAAGATAGTTACTATCTTTTACAAAGTAGTGACTTCTTAAAACATTAAGGCAGTGAAACAAGCCTAGAAGCTGCTGTCGAATAGATCGAGGAGCTCTACTATTATTTGCTATCAGCATACACAGGTAATTTCATGAAGAATTTGAGTTACATCAGGCAGAGGAAGAAGGGGAAGGGGGACAGGGAAATCTAGTTATGAAACTGCTTAAAGGTTTTAAATTGTCACACTGGACTAATGTAGATCAATGTTAATGTCTTTATTAAGTAAAAGCATTTGTTACTCTTTATAAAAAGCTCTGACTGCAGATCCCTCGTGGGATTGTCACACTTAATTACTTCAGCAGTTTCTTGTTCAGTGGGTGAACATTTTTGAAGCCCTTCTCCCTTTAGAGAGGGGCAGGGGAAATCTTCCTTAACCTTTGATTTTTCCCAGAATACAAAAGAGCAACGTTTAGCTCTGCTGCTGTGGTCTTTATGGGTAGATACCTACAAATGCAGAGATGATGAAAGCTGTAACCCTTCTATAAAATGTTTCTTTTGAAGTTAAAGGGTTTTTTGACTAATTTCCCCCAAAAAAATATTAGCATGGGTGAGCACTTACCTCTTTGATATATTAAGCCAAAAACAACTTTAAAACATTGTTGGATTAGAGCTTTAAAATGGAGGTTAGAGAAATGTAAATTGCTATATTTCTCAGCAATTATGAACTTATAACCGTAATTTGAAGGTTTCCAACTCAGGGAACCTCTAGTACATGTGTCAATTTGAGTTTAAAGAGACATGCAAAACTTAGTTTGTATTGCTGACACCTGGAAGTTTTCAGTTAGTGGTTAACTCAGGTCACAAGAACAAGATCTGCCAATATTAATATTTCTACATGTACAATTTCCTCTTTGACACTCCCTTTTTCTACTGTGCACAAGAGAAGCCCTCACTTCACTCTGACAGATTACTGCCTGCATAGCTAGTTTACTACAGTTCCTGTTAAACAGTCCATGTTTGTTTCTTTAGATTCACTTCTGTTTAAATTGTCTTCTCTTTTCTTTTCTCCCCTTTCTTTGTCAGTCACGAGAAATGGCTTCACAAGTAAGTATTTTCTTATTGTCTGCCTGTTTCTGGGTGTTGTGGTTTAAGCCCAGTAGGCAGTAAGCAGCATACAGCTGCTTACTCATTCACCCCACAGTAGGATGAGGGAGAGAATAGAACTTTAAAAGTGAGACAACTCAGTGGTTGAAATAAAAGACAATAGAACCTGTAGAGCAAAAGCTGCATGTGCAAGCAAAGCAAAATAAGGAATTCACTTATTCCCATCAGCAGGCAGGTGTTCAGCCATCTTCAGGAAGGCAGGGCTCCATTACGTATACTGGGGAAAACAAATACCATAACTCTGCAAGTTCCTCCATTTCTTCATCTTCCCTCAGCTTTTACTGCTGAACACAGTGCCATACGGTATGGAATATCCCTTTGGACAGTTGGGGTCAGCTGTCCTAGCTGTGTCTACTTCCCAGCTGCTTGTGTACCCCCAACCTATTCAACTGGCAGGGCACAGTGAAAAGCAGAAAAGGCCTTGACACTGTGTGAGCACTGCTCAGCAATAACTGAAACACCCCTGTTATCAACACCATGTTCATCACAAACCCAAAACATAGCCCCCATACAAGCAGAAGAGCATTCCTGGAACCGTAGACACAATAAAGGGCTGTTGGTATATCAGGGAAGTTACTTCAACACACACTTTGCAGCTAAATAAAAATAAGACATTGCTTCAGAATAGGTTAGATGGATCTGCACATTTAAAGTGCTTCACATTTTACACATGTAGCTCCTAGGAAGCATCAAGGCAAGGGAACAAAGATCCAAGAAACTAACTGATGTTTGGCATTGTAGTGCTGTTACCACCATACACCTCAGTATTTTTCAGAGTTCTCCAATTTTCTGTTATAAAGAATCACAAAAAAATATATGTACACTTCATAAAACATAAGATGAGCAATTACTGCTGTGTAACAGTAATGACATTGGATCATTGATTATGCTTCTCATACACCAGGTTTACAAGCAATGCAACAAAAAAAGAGTTAAATGAAAAGAAATTACACCAACCGAACCTCAAAACAAATCAACAATAATTACAGAAGTGTTTTTAAAGAAAGTTTGAGACTGATTAAACCAGAGAGGGAGATAGAAGTGCTCTGCCCTGGGTTATTATCTTCTGTGTATTGAACAGCTGCCACTGGCAGCCACGCTTTTGTGCTGCCTTTGAAAGAGGGTTTGGGTTTCTGTGTTTTTGCCTTGTTTTAAAGAGATCATTTTTCTCCTGCATACGGTGAAGAGCCATTCTTCACATCTTTCTCAAGAGGCACCATAAAAGCTGAATTATCACCTAAGTAAATATTTGTCACCTTAACTTATAGCTTCAACTCATCTGTGCAAGTGTTTCTGAAGTTCAAGCTAAGGATTTACAGACTCACAAAATCAAAAGAGTCGTTCTTTTACTTGGCATCTCTTGATTAATCTCTGGCTCAAACAAATGTAACTAACCCTTGTGTAATAATTGGTTTGATTGGTCTCTGCCTCTCCAAATTACTGGCAGCAAGCCCAGGTTTCTGTTTTATCAAGACTTGGACAAGGAAAGCTACAATGCTTTCAGGAAGAAAGGCAAACAGGACCGTCATTTATATCCAGTTTTTGTCAGATTTATTCATGCCAAGTAGACTTTTATCTATAATTGCACCTTATCACGTAGAATGTACTTTGCCTACCTCAGTCCTTACTGTAAAATACATGCAAACCCAAAATTTCAATTTAAAATAACAAACAACAAAATCAAATGGCATTCCTGTACCCAGGGATTCAGCGTTCTCTCCTAAGCCCTCCCAATGTAGTAGCACCTGAGTCAGTAACACAACTTCAAACCTATTAAAAAAACCCCAAAACCAAACAACAAACCAACAAAGAAAACCCAAAAAATACCCCACCAAAGAACCCACACCACAAAACACTCCAACACAAATAACTAACCAACCAAAAAACCCCGCAAAACACAACACCAAACAAGCCTTTCTATTGCAGACTAAGCTGAAGAGCTCGGTAAATTAGCAGGTCTTTGCATAAGGTTTCTTGCAAGATTCTAGTCTAAGATATTAAAGATGTTGCTACAACATAAGCATCTTTATTGTTCTTTTTAATCACTGGTTTTGATTGGTTTGTAGATTGTTTGGGTTTCTTTTACACAGATAAAAGACAGTCTGTGCAAAAGGGAAGAAATAGTATGTTTCTCGCATTGTCAGTCTTACATCAAATCTTACCTTATAGACTCCAGGAACTTTACAGATCCTGTATGTGACAGTGTGGTGAGCCTCTTAAAGAAAGGTTGTATTCAACACTGATGAGGTCAACACAACAGTGCTTTCAGATATTGTATTAATGGGAGAAGACCTTTAGAACCTCTAGAAATTCTAGTTGCGTTTGCTTTATGCTCATTACTTCCAGCTTATTGTGAACTCTTTTTGTTCTTGGGGATTTATACAAACTGAGCCAGCTCCACTCTAAGTCATCTCAGGTTTATATTTCATTCATTTTAAGCACTCAACACACTGAAATCAGTCCCAGTAACTTGGTAGCATGACTGTGCTGATAACAGTGAGGGCTTCACTTTTTCAAAGTCAATAAAAGACACATTTCTAAGATCAGAGCAATAACTCAGGATTCTAAGAAAGTAGTTTTGAAACTAGAAAGCTGGAAGAATTAGTTAAATGTAAAATAGGCATTTAAAGAATTTTGAAGGTAGCTCTTGACGTTTGTTTATGTATTCCCTATAATCGTTTCATATGTTAGAACTGCATATATAGCCTATCTACTTGACATATTTCAGTACTGCTGTACGCGTATACTATTGGCACTAATAGGGTGACATGAAGAAGACAGCAACAGAGGGCCAGATTTTGGCTTTGAAGTCTGCTGCTTTTTGTTACTCTGTGAGTGAGAAAACAACATCATTATGCTTTAAGTTAGGCATTAATTACCTCTTTTGCAAGAGGTATCCTGAATCACACTGAACACTACTGCATACATCCCTACTTTCTGACACAAAGGCCCTCTGAATATTATGTGCTGGAAGGTAGAAAATGCCTCGGAATTTGAGAAATAGCTAAGAGGTATGTCCCACCTATGGGCTTAAAAAACTACTCAAAACAGCACAGCCGAAGTCAAACCATTACTTAATGAATCCACAACATAAATCCAAAAAGAAATTACAGAACTTGAATTTCTGAAAATATGCAGACTTGGAAGAAAGCACAGAATTAATTCAGAACATATTCCTAGATTCAGGAAAGGCAATATGAAAAGGCTAAAGTTGGTCTAGAATCAAAATGGAATCAGGCACTAAATAACAAGCATCTGCTTTTGCACTTGAGAAGTGTGTTTATATCATCAGTGGGCTTTGTCCATAAGTCAAAGTCTAGAGAAGGGTGCCCAATTCAGGAACACTTTCTAAGGACAAGCAGCTAAATCTCCTCAGCTCCATTGAAACCAAAACACATGTTCAACTGCAGTGGTGAAAAAAGTGAACATCTTGATCTGTTTCTATTTTTTAAAGCCCTTAATCTCTCCTTTCATTTTCAAGTCTCAAATCTCTATCAGCGTGGAAGAATGGGAAGACACTAAAGACACCAAAGAACAAATTAGTTACCGTAATAACCATCGTAACTCAACATCTAGTGATCAGTCTGATCACCCCTTGTTACGGCGAAAAAGCATGCAGTGGGCCCGGCGACTGAGCAGAAGAGTCCCAAGACACTCTGGTAAAACAGCTGAGAAGATAAACCAGCAGCGAATGAACCTTTACAGGAGATCAGAAAGACAGGAGCTTGCTGAACTAGTGAAAAACAGAATGAAGCATCTGGGCCTTTCCCCAGCAGGATATGGTATAGTCACCGTAATATTTTAAATCAATAAAGAAAAATAATAATCAGGGTTATGCAAGATGAACTGACATTTAAGAACTGAGGATGCCATAAACAAAAGTAGAAAAGTTTATGATAATGGTTATATTGGTTTGGCTTTGTTGTGGGGGGAGGGGAGGGAGTGGAGTGGTTTGGTTTTGCTTTGTTTTTTTCCCCGAGAGAAACTTGAAGTGGTTTAAATCAGTTCTATTTTCAGAGAAAAAAACCTCAGAAAAGTTTGCTTTTAAGTATAATTAATATGGTATTTTTTTTTCCCTCTAGATGAAATGAACGATCATGAGAATACTCTCTCTTACATCCTGATCAATCCTTCTCCAGATACGAGATTAGAGCTGAATGATATAGTGTAAGTTAAAGCACAACAAAAGTCACAAGACCTGCAGAATTTGTCATTTGCACTTCCCATCTGAATTCGTTTCTTTATCTTTCTGCTGGAAAAGAAGCCCAAACTTTCCTGTGCACCTGCAAAAAATGAAGATTAACACTTGTCTATTTAAATAGACATGTAGCTATACACGTGTGTATATTTAAATTAGATATATATATTTAGTACATATATTAGTAATGCTCTTACCTGCATATTCTCTCATCCTCATCTTACTCTGTGTATTTAAAAAATAATCAAATTTGACAGTCCACATTTTGACTCAGCAGGGCATGATGTTCTTTGTCTGTATCAGAGTTTAGTCCTTGCAAATGGATCTTGCAGTGGTACTCCTTGTTCTCTTTCATTCCAGAATTAGTACAATACATTCCGTTGCTAGCACTAGCACTGTCCTTTTTTAAAAGCAAAACCACCACAAAACAAAACCAAGACAAACCAAAATCAAAACACAACAAACATCCAGAAATGCACTACAAGCTCTTTCTTCCTTTGACATGTTTTGTTTAGGGTTTTTTCTCGTGGAGATTAACATATTTGCTCTGGGGTTGGTGTGGTTGATGCCCTGTAGAAACGTCAGATACAGAGTTGCAGTTTCAATTCCAAGAGTTGCAATTAGGAGCTCCAGACTTCAGCTATGTACAGTAACACACGAAGATCACACATAGGAATTGGTTATGCAGTACCACCCTAGTCATGCCTAAGGGAGGAAGATGACCACTGAGTGTTGGGAGCTGTGACATCAGGCCAGTTATAAGCCCTCAACACACTAGTAATTGTTTATCATACATTTAGTCTTCTTACAATTTTGCCAATGTTTATCACTATAGAAGTCTTGTTAACTTTTATTTATTGTTACTTAAGGGAAACCTGAATTTTCCCTCAAATCTAAGAAAATTTATTCCTAAAAAAAAACCAAACCAAACCAAACCAAACAACAACAGAAAAAATCAAGCAAGATAAGCACGTGTTTAAACATACTTCATTTGTATTTAATGAACAGAATAGGGCAGATTCTTTCACTGCTCATCAGTTTCATTGCCTGGATCAGCAAAAAAAATATGGATGCTTCTGGAGTAAAAATAGACATCAGATTGAATTGCATTTTTTAATCCCCTATTCACATCCATAATTTTCTTGCACGGGTAAGTTCAGGGTATGTGTAGCAACAAATTCTGTAAGATAGAGAAAACACTGCTATGCAATTTTAGCCCTGACAGAAGGAAGAATATCACTAAAGTAACAGCAGCAGGTGGTGTTTCCAAATCCTGGAGATCAGGCCATTCTCCTGAGTATCCACCATAAAGGCAGTGTGCCACAGACTCAGAAGCCCATGCTTTGAGGAGCCAGGAAGAGTCTGTTACTAGGTGAGCTGAAAACATACAGCAGTTCTGGGGGACGTGTGGCAGAGATTGCTCATACACTTACAGAAAATGATAGTTCAGTTAATCAGGATTTCCTATTTCACATTTTATTGAAGAATTTGAGGGTTTTTTTGATTAAGTCTGGTGCAAAACATACTCATTATGGAGAATGGTAAAAGTCCACAGCCTGTAGAACCACAAACTTTCTCCAGAGCCACTGCAAACTTACACAGGAAATCTTTAGAAGCACCACATAGCATGCATGCATGCAACCACTATTTGCAGAGCATTTCAAGCATTTTTATTTGGCTGATGAGGAGATGGACAGAAACATGGCATGAAGATATGAGAGAAAGGATTCTTTTATACTTGGTTTTCCTCATTTCATTTTGTGGGGGAAAAGTTACAAGGTACACACAGATTAATGAAATGCTGGGATTAATCCACAAGGCTACTACAGTGCTAGCACCTAAAGCCATCTCAGATATCTCAGACCAGATAGTTTATCACTTGAGATAGCTGACAAAACAGTGCAAAATTTACACTTATAAATTAATGGGAAGCTCTTAAATCCATAACCCAAGAAAAGCAGCTATTTCTATTTTAAACAGCTCAAACTTGGATTCAAACTCCTGAGTCGTTTTCTTCAAGTACTCAGATCTGCTAGAAATTCTTACTCTGAAGAGTCCGTCTACAGACTGTCAGCTTTTACCAAGATTATCAATACTAAGCTCTTTATTTGTTGGGCAGAGTGACAAGAGTCATCCATTGTTTTCCCACAAAATTATTTGAGAAGTACCTCTGTGGACTGTGCCTTCTTGAAGGAGTAAGGAAAATCCATAGGGAAATACAGAATTACTGGCAAAGGAGCTGTCAGTCAAAACTAAGGTTTAGCTGTGCCTAGTACATACAGATGATGTCTAGGCAAACAAAATGTGAAAAGCTCTATTATTGGCATTTAAAGCAGGAGTTACCCAAGTGTCCAAGTTACCCAACAAGAACTAGACTAAGCACCTTCAAAATAAGTCTTCATGTCTTCCTCTGATCTTTTCACCTTTACAACCATAGGCACTTACTTTATTCTCGCTTACACCAATTCTTTTTAATAAAAATTGTAATTTCTTTCTATAGATACTTGATCCGACCTGATCCATTGGCTTACGTTCCAAATACTGCGCCCAGCCGAAAAGACAGCTTCTGCAACGCTGTGGGACAAGACACCAGGGAGGAGACACAACTTTGATATGTGACTCATCATAAAATTAAGAGATGATTTTATACACGTGCTGTTTCCACACACCATTTTGAAAACTGAGTGATACATTTTATTCAGATTTTGGAAACAAAATAACAGTGTGTAAGTGACCAAATTTAGAAATAGGTGGTCTAGAAACTCTGACTTAAAGGATTGTCAGGCTTGTGGCCTATTGAATGTGGTAGTTGAACTTTGTCAGCTTAACGGAATTATGACACCTATTGCTATTTAACCAATATGAACAAAATATTTGAAAAGTGACAAATTCCATCATGTGTTCTGCTTAGATGCTTCTAAGCATATTTATCAAGGTGACGGCATGTCAGCGACTAAGCTTCCGACCTGCGTCAGTAAAGATTACCTGATGTCCATCGACCATGCATAATTTGTAGCAGAAAATATGTTAATACATAAAGCTGCCAATGAGGCTTTGTGTGTCAAGAATCCAGACTCTGAAATCAAATTGCCACCCTCATCCTGTCACACATTTATATCAGAACAGGCTAGTTTCAGCCCCATTTTAACTTCCAGGACTTCAGTGTTAGTTCTCTGGGTTTACACAGATCAGACTGAATAACACAGCCTAGCCATACCCTAGAGGTTAAGATCTAAGGCATACCCACTGGAAGATTAGCTCAGGAGAAAAGTCCCTGTCTGACTTTTCTGGAGAAAAGTCCCTGTCATCTCACACAGGCAGTCCCCCACATTTGTAACAACTGGGAAGGCACTATCTGTGTGAAGAGACAAAGGTGACAGTGGTAACTCAGGTGAAATAGAATCCTTTTAACCTTAGTGAGTTTGTCAATAGAAACCCAAACAGATTATAATACAAAAGTGAAAGCATCCCTGTAAGGAATGCTTCATGATGCAAGTCCTTCGCATTTCGATGAATATGCCAGAACTGCAACTGTCCAAAGTATGCCTGCTTATTCACATTACCCAAATGTGATACCTAATTTTGTATGAAATATTTATCACACTGAAAATCAAAGAAAATTATAACCCATTTCATAAAAAGAATGCAATACCACATTATGTCAGAAGGCACCATGGATTTGAAGACTCTGCATTTTGGCATTAGGGACATAAGAAAGCATCTGCTAGTGTATGAAACATACCGAGCTGCTACAGAATCTCCAGTCTACACATACAAGAATGACACAATTGATCAAGCTTTCTACAGAATTAAGACTGTACATGGTTGTCCAAAATCACATTCTTGCTTTGCTGTCCGTCACAAAGGGAGGAAGAGCATGCTTAAGGTAAAAACCCTACTGTTAGGATTATAGAGTTGGTACAAGAAATTTGGCAGGTACAATGGAAAAATTGATTATTTTAATTACCTTGATGTCCTACATGTACCAAAATTCAGTAAAAATTGTTTATAACCTCTTTTATATTATTTGGTAGAACAACTACAATTTGTTTCTGAAAAATAAAATACCAAGTTGCCCAATGAACAACTCCCGGATGTGCGTACGCTTGTCAACATTGTGAGGATATTGAAATTAAGTCACAGTCATGTGAGGAGTGACAGCAAAACTGCTATTGTTCCCTCCCTTCCTTCCTTATAATTCTTCCAAAACTTAACTAATCTGTCCCATATTGAATCAGAAATACTAAGGCCGTTATTATAAAAATCAAACAGAGGGGTCTCAGAGCGGACTGAAGCCATCAGATCAAGAATACCAGTTTTAAAAGAATAGCTGGGAAAGCAGGGTTTCTCGGCAATTTCTTTATATTGATATATTAAAGTAGCATCATGGTTCAGAAGGTTTTTAGCAATTCTGCATGAAATGCATCCTTTTTCAGTGTTTTCCCACACACACTAGTCATTTATCAAATTATTCACAGGTGAAGACAAAGGGTTTCAAATGTTCCCTCTGGGCACCAATTGAAAAACTAACAACTGATGCAGCTGCACAGACCGAAGTCTGCAGTTTCTTAAAAAGCAGTAGATGGAACAGGATCTTGTCCAAGACCCCTCATAGGGGTTCACCAAAAAAAGCCTGCATGTTCAGTGTGAATAACTTTCTCTTTTGGATGCCTTCAGTGATAACACTGCATTCCAGGTGAATGTTTTCAAAATTATTCAAATATCTTAAACAGATTACTGCAAAATATTAGGAGGATCCTTTGTGCCATACTTAAGACCTTTCTAACAGAGTCTCAAGCAGGCAGACAGGATTCCAAAACCTGCCTACCCTGCAGGTGGCAGGCAAGTTAGAGACTCTGCTTTCAGTGTGATTCACACACTTCACAGGCCTTCACTGTGCACTGTCTATCATGCCCACCACAGATTTAAAGCCTCTCTGCCACAAGGTTATATAGCTAGGAGTTGAGGCCCTGCATTTACCAGCCTATAAAGCAGTAGAAACAAGCAGTCAGTTCCCATCCAACTTAGCAGAATTGCCAGAGTTGAATAATAGCATCTAATGTGACCTGGTATTTCTTCAGGCTCAATGAATTTCTAATTACTGATTAGCCCCAGAAGATTTGCTAAAGCAAACACAGAGACAGCTGAAGACAGATGCAGTCTCTAAAATGAATGAAAGGCAATCTTTCTGAACAAAATACTTGGTTCTACAAAATCTGCTGAAGACAAGGTGATAAAAACTAACAGCTTCTTATGAAGCAGAAGTTCTAATGACCCATTAATAATATACGGAGAAGTTCTGTTACTCAAAATATACTGCCTTTCATATTGAAAGCAGAACAGCTTTGCTTCCTCTGGAGTATCTTCACAGACAGACCCCATTCTAGTGGGATTAAGACCTTACAAGAACCATCCAAAGAAACTCTACATCAACACTAAATGAGACAGTACACACATTTGCTCCTGACTCATTTCTACCAAGAACTCAAACACGCCCATCTTCCCCAATACTACCTTAACAGATACCAAGCAACTTGGTACCAAAGTCACAATCCCAGTGAAGAAAGTGATAGCAGGTAATAATTACTTCATTCTCACAAGAGAATTCCCCAGCAAAGTGAGATCTACCTATGAAAACTTGTAACCTAGTCTTTAATAAAAAGTCAAAAAGTGTTTCAGTGGAACGCAGTGTTTCCTTAACTTTCACTCCAATTCCAGAACACGCAGTAATTCACATAACTAAAATAAACCCGCATTTTTTAAAACCTGCAGTAGGAGGAGTTAGTGAAGTTTTCATCACATATCAACTTAGAAATTAAAAGAACAGTTGTTTCCCAGCATACATATTTCGCCTCCCACAAAAAACTTGCTACTACATCTGCTCTTTAACAACTTTAAAGAACACAAATATATACTTATATGTTATTGAGTATTTCTTATGGATCTTTGTTACCAGTGCACCATTAAAACGCTAAAGAAGAAATAGATCTCAGGCTTCAGCAGTGGGGGAAAACTGAAATGACATCAAGTGCACCAGAGGTAACACACAATTCTGTAGATTATAGGCAGGTAGGGCTGACAGCAAGTGTTCTGTAATTTTAGAGCACTGATGTGTGAGGTTTTGCTGCTTTGAATTACACTTGATATCTGAGAGAAATCAGTCACTGCAACCTGGAAATGAATTAATAAAAGCAAGCAGCACTGTGTAGTGACAGCAAGTTATACAAGGATATAAATTCTTCATCTATGTCACTACACTGAAAAAGTATTTTCTATGAAATAAAGCAACCTGCATAAAATATCGTTGCATATTCTTGATATTATATAAAAAAGCTCACCCCACTTTGAAACAGATATACATGGAATAAATGGTCTAAAGAGCTGCACTACTAATTTTCAGCCACTGTTCCTTTTGCTTGTTGCAGAGACAGGAAAAGAGTTATTAATTCACATTAAGTTATGAGAGATTACCAAGACTTTGCTTATCTTCTGAAATTAATGCCAGATATTAATGATGATTGTTATATACTTCATTATTGCCTCTACTGTTAATGCAAGAATGCTGTCAGTAATGGTAATTCAACACAAGCATAAACTCTCATAGCCTCTCAAGAGGTTTAAAAAGGAAAATACTTCTGCTTCATAAAGTTAAAATCTAGCATTTGAAGTTTCTAGACTTTTATTTCTCCTAAAAAATCCAGACCGCATACCGTTACAAAAGTTTGCAAATGGTCCATGCCAACCAAGGAGAGAGGCTGGGATGCAAATGCTTATTTGTGCTCATGAGGAGTCCCAGGCAAATTGGGGCACCCCAAATGTGGTTTTACACAGGGCTTTTATACCTTTAGTGCATTCCAGTACAATCTGATTTAACTCATCACTAACACTCACACTGCTAACTGCTAATCACAACAAGAATTCTCTACATCATTTCCCATTTCTTCTGTTACCCTTTCCTCAGGACGGCCTGGCTGATGAGCGATAGATAACTGGTTTCTTTTGTTATAGCTTTTGTATAACTTTTGACAATACAGTATTTGTTCCCACTACAAGTTATAAGTCCTCACTGCTTCCATAGCTGTCCAGTGGTGTGGCAGACTCCAAATGCAAACAAAGAATTGGTGCTTTTATAGTGTTACCTTTGGACAGATGGCAAATCTTCATTTGTATCACTGGTTCCTTGGATGGATGTGTGCCAGTTCTTTCAACAGTCTGTACTCCCTGGTTTGTGCACAGTTGAGAAGCTAATAACTGCCCTGGTCAACTGCACTGAGGTTTATAAAGAGCAAAGTATGGTCAACAGATAATTAGCAATATCACATTTAAGCACATCCCTCTAATTCCCACTCTTCTCATAAGATCATTCTTTACAAAAAGTCACCTTAAACAGCTGCTTTTTGCTTTTTTCCAAAAAGGCAATAGTTTCAAGTGATTACATTTATAATTTTAACAGTGTATGAGTTCTTCAGTAAGATAGCATGCAAATAAGAATTCATTACTTTTCCTTTCAGATTTTAATAAAAGTACACTATGAGTTATTTAAACTAAATGAAACTTGCACTAAATTGATTTAGCTTGACGTTGTGATGCAGCATATTCTGGCTTTGTGTTTGCTGCTTACTGAGTATAGCAATTCACAAAGTCCAGTAATACACTTTCCTAGCGTTAGAAACAAGAACCATGGGAGTGTTGCAACATTTTCATAACTCAGATTTTATTTTTTTTTTTTACTTATTTTTTCATAAAAAGTTGAAGTTAGGTAATTCTTAAAAAACAAACAAACAAAAAAAAAACCAAATGGTGAAAATACTGAAAGGTGCAGAGGATTTCTCATAGACCTCTTCCAATTCAACTTTTGCCAGCAGTACCTAAGAATAATCTCAGGATGATGAGTTTTCAGGAGCTGCTGGACAAAAATTGTGAGATTTAATTTGGTACTATTTCAGTCTCATTATAAAGTAAAATCAGGGTCCCATGAAAGACAGTGAAAATTTTGCCTCCGATACAAGTGAAACAAAAGACTCAACTATTGCCTAAACATAGGTGTTAGTGCCATGTGGGACACCCTGGAGGATTCCATCTGGCTCTAACTGACAGTCTAGCAGTGCTTGAGTTTCCTGTAGTTCCTGCTGTTGTACCTGCCAGCCTTATGGGTAATCCCTGGATGACTGTGACATCTCAAATAGCATTAAGCACTGCTTTTAGACCACTGAGTTGAGCCCAAGTTATCTCCCACTGGCCATCCCCTGCTGATAGTGCCTTATGCAGATACTGTTGTACAGGCATGCTGACAGCTGCAGCCTAACAGATACGATGGCATTCCTGACAGAAAAATATACATTAAGATATTTATATAACACAGATATCTTTATGTAAAAAATTTTTAATAAAGATGCACATCTAAAAAGAATCATCCTTTCCATTCAGCCATGCTGTCAAGTCTCACAAAGACTATATGTCAAAGAGCACATCCCATATTTTACAGGTAAAAAACGTACAGACCTCTTTTACAAAGCATTTTGTAGGGTATATTTCTTAAAGGATCATGTTGCAGGGAGCAGGATTCTCTTTTGGAAGTTCTATACCTTCCTAAGGACAATGTTTACTTCTAAAGAAAGAGATGAGCAGAAGTTCTTAAGAAGTCTTATCACACTGTTAGCTTGTGTAAAAGGAGATCTTCACTTTAACAAGAGTGGGATACTTTTCCAGATTTCTCTTATTTTAATACAGTCCTAGTTTTCCACATGTCTAGAAGCCAGACTAAGTCTCTTTTTCAGTTTGTGGTAGAAATGATGGCTGTATTGAGTTCTCTGGGGAAATTAATCAAGAAAATAGTCTTGTTATCAGGGCAGAAGCTCAGTTTAGGAAGAACAACAGAACAGTTTTCCAGAGTCAACTTAAGTTTGTGCTTCAGGATGATGGCATTTGAAACTGCAATGGTACTAAAAGCTGGAATCATAAAAAGCTAAAGCAAGCTCAAGTTTGCTTGAAGGAATTAAAAATCAGATCTTTCTTCCAAGGACCCGACTAATGTTTATAGAACATACAATATTATTTTAAAACTACATTTAAAAACTAGTTGTTGCAACAAGTCTGTAAATAGACTAGCTGTACGTTACTTTCTAAATAGTTCATAAGGCAGTAACATGTCTACTTAGGGGTCATTCAGTTCAGCAAGACTGATTTAGGTCTGAGTACAAGTAAAAACTTCACCACTTTGGTAGAAAACCACATCATTTAGTATTCTGAAGGCAATACACAAGTCTTTTTACTATGATGCATGTTTAAAGATACTGAACCATATTAAGTATATTTAAAGATACTGAACCATATTAAGTATATTTAAAGATACTGAACTAGGTTCTCCGTTTACTACAGTAGTTTTCAGGTTGCACCATCTTTCTTCTCTTATCTGCAAACTGAAGAGGCCGCTCTATCATTATTGAACACAAGAGCGTGCACCATGTTCTCCTTCTGTCTCTGACCAAATTCAGCAGCAGACAGCCTCAACCAAAGCAAATGTCATGTGCAGACCCAGTGTGCCTAAGCTGAGTTACATGGTGGGTCAGGACTGCACAGAGTAACCTGACAGATACTCTAGGATGCCCTCTGCAATGTAGGCCTACTCGCTCACTACAGAGAAAATTTGCCTTTCATCTCAGGGAAGAGATAGACACCAAGATAGATATTTGCCTTGCATCCCAAGGAAAAGATAGATGTCAAGGTAAAAATTTAGTTTGCATCTCAAGGCATGATATAGACCCTAAAATTATACACAACAATCTCCAGATTTAAGAGAGAGGTACAGGGGTTTTCATCAATAACGAGTATCTGTACAGCAACAAAGGAGGGAGGGATGTCACCACAGATAAATGGGACATTTTATGCTGAATTAAAGGGTGGCTGTAAGAAGTTCGTAAGTCTATCTGCCAGGAATTGGAAGGAGGAACAAACAATAGGGTGTGATTCAGAACAAATCAACCTTCTCCAGTATCTTGAGAATATGCGAGATGAGAGCTGAAGCAATTACATTTCCTTACATAGATGCGGTAAAATGAGTTTTAGGAAGGACTGAACTGGCCTCATTTTTCACTGAAAAAGTATTTAACTTACATTTTAATATCTATAACAATAATTCCCTTGATATTTATGTAATAGGTTTATTGCGAATTCCCAAGTTCTGCTTCTGGATTGGGAAGCAGTAGCCACAGTACTTGCTCATTTATGAGAGGAAATAAAGAGAATACCATATCCAATTGATACTTCAGGGAGATTTGAAAGCGAATGAATGCATATTTGGAATTAGGCCAGGACACTGAGGCTACAATGCCCTATCCAACAGAAAGGGCCATTGGACTGTTAATAACCATAAGCAATCAGATACTTGCTTTTACGTCTTATTAGAATGACTACATCACATGCTTATTTAACTCAGTCTTGCTTTTAAGTTCTCTCAGCTGCTATTGCTGGTGGGTTTAATTCTTTGTCTTACCAATAAAGTGGGTTCCTTTACTTTTTATTCACTGGAAATCTGTAGCTGACTCATTTGCTACCACACTGATGAAGTAGATCGCATAATGATGAAATCTTGCACTGACAGAAAAAAACAGATCAAGCAGCTTAACAGGTTCATAAGATTTCTAATGTCTATGTACCGTTCCTCATGGCACAGGCTTGAGACTTCTTTTTCAGACAAGATCACTCTGAAATTGTGAGATTCTTTAAAAATAAGGAAATTAATGGTGGTACACAGGAAAATTTTTAATATGTACTGATGAATGGGACAGAACACACAGTAAAAAAGATTACTTCAGTGTCATGATAAGTTGTAACAAACTTCTCCAGTTTTTGAGGTGTTGTTCAATCTTCTGTGTCCATTATAAAATTACTAATAGACTTAGTATTAAATAACACTAAAACCAATCTGAAGATATAGGGAAAACTTGCATTTAATTATTGAGTGCTCAGCAGAGAACATTCTCCTAAACTAAAAAGAAGGTGCAAGTATTTTTAACAGAAAATATGCTGGGAAATAGCCTGAAGAAGGAAGCCCAGTTGTGTCTGCCTTAAGCTTCAAAATTGCTTATTTGCTGTATATTTTACCAAATAGTTGCATTAAAAATGCAAGTCTTCAGAAGTGCCTGAAGATTAACTCTGTGAAGTTCAGAAGCCTTCCTGTTTTGACCTTTCTTCAGAAACACAATGAACATTACATTGTTCAGCTCTTAGAAGTAGCATTTTCCAAAGGGACACGAATAAGCTTTCTTGCCATGTATGTTTCAACTGGCTGTGAAGGAAAGCTGCATTTTCCAGTGTCCAGCTTGAATAACAATCTTCAGAGAGCATTCAATGAATGTTCTGAAAAGCTGTGTTTTTCAAGTTATCTCTAGTTAGTATAAAATTTCTTGTGGGGTTTCTTTTGCCAAGACGATGTCATGGTTACCGCAGTGTAGTGGGCAGAAACACATGAAGCCGAATAATAAGATCAAGGCACTAACAAATCACAAGCTTGCTTTAAAAATGTTGGCATCAACCAGATAAGACTTAGGGTCCTTAATCATATCATATATTAAACACACACAAAAAAAACACCCCCAAAACAGTCAAATGAACAGCTACTCAGTTGAGAAAAAGCATGTTTACAGTCCTGCATGTTCCTTAGCTGGTGCATGTCTGTTCATCCCACTTGGATAACATGATGAGTTTCCAGACCATGCTGCACTTTTCCAAGTTTAATCTGTCATCTTTGTTAACGCTGTAGTAGGAATGAAACATGAAGTAGCCAGTAAGAGCAGATCACTGAATTATGCCACTTTAAAAGCTTTATCTATAGATAAAAGGTAGAAGGTAGCATTTAGGTTTCTCTATTATAAATAAATAAATAAATTAACCCAAGATGTTAAATTTCTAATTATGTATTTATTTACATGCAGCTGAGTAATATTAGCAGTCACACATCCATATGGTTCATAATGCTTCTATCAAATCGTAGCATTGTAACAAGGTTAGAGCAATATTCCAATACTGATTTTAGAGTAAAAGAACCCATCAGTTAAGACCCTTCTGCAGGAGATAGGTCAAATTCACACAACTACGATTTCCTTCACTCTTATGGGGTTTGTCTATATAGGACTTTCCAAGAAACCCACAGTCCTGCAAAGCAAGGAGGATGAACAGCAGCAGGACAGATCCAGGACAACTGTCTCTTTTCCACTCATTAAAATTTAATGGGAAAGTCCATTTAAGGCAGCACATTACATTAGTTTAGCAAACAACACAACTAAAAGGAGTCTCAAGAGGAAAGTCAAAGCTAGGGAAATGTTTTCAGCATAGCACCACTGAAAGTACAAGTCCTCAGGGAAAATAATGGTAGGAGGATCTCCTTATACATTTCACATAATTACTTTCCTGTTAATATGAATTGTACTACTTTGAACACATCAAGATTTTGTATGATCTGGAAAGTTAACTCAAGGCAAATGCAGTACAGGATACAAACCACCTGAGAATGGTAGGTAATGGAGGTACAAACTTAGTTGCTACAGCTGAGCACTAAGTCACTGAAACTGAGTATGCTGAAAGTATGCTGAAAGAGTCCCTTCAGTCATATCTATAATACTTAATAGAATAAGTGGAAATACTTTCTGCTTATGGCCTCTAGATTTGGAAGAAGCTATGTAAACTAACACATCACATTCTGAAGCTTTTGTTTACATCAGCATGATTTCCAGGCCATTTACAGAGGACAGTTATCTGCACAAGGATCTGATGTATTAAAGAAACTCAGGCCACATTGCAGGACATTTCTTATTTACACAAACATGCAGTCTCTAGATTTCTATCAACAGTGGTACTTCTAGCACATCCCAAGTAAAGGAAAGTAGTGGGCATCCAAAGCAACTTCACAGCTGACATATAATGTACTGTAACAAAAACTTTCTGATTTCATCTAAGAGGGCAAGCATTACAAATTTTCTGAAGGAACAACTTCACTTTTGTTATCAACATTCTGAGTTATTTATCCTTACACTGATTGTTATCCTGTAATCCTTGCCAAGAAACATTTTGAGAGCCCGTTAGCCACCATTGCTCATATCTTCAAGAGCTAGGTCAGACGCTGCGTATATATAAACAACCCTTTTGTGCTTGAACTTGAAAGAGAAATCAGTCATCTATATATGATCTGTGTTACAGCAAAATGTGATTTTTCCCTCTGACAACCTGTTTATGGTTGTTAAGTTACCATGATTGCCAAGAGAAATAGGTGTTCTGCAGAGGCTCTTGTAGCTTAAATTGTCACCTATTTTACCCACCCCCTTCCTTTCTTCATTTTTCAATAGATTCACAAATTAAGTTGATCCTCTGCTAGGTTGAAAGAAAAAAAGAAGAGATTCCTGAAAAGTAGAAGGATAGGACTGTACCAGACTAAGAGTCAATTTTTCTTGTCTTTTCTATAAAGACAATTTGCAGATTTTGGCAAGGATCCCATTTCAAACAATAAAAGCCCCTGAGGACTTCTAGTGCCTCACACCTGTTCCTGGATCCTGATCACATTACTGTGATTAAACTGTCTGTTACAGAAAATACTGTTGCTATTTGTGTTTATTATTGTAAGAGGAAAAGAGCACAAACATGTTTGTATATTAAATGCTGGATAATATTGCCTCTGATGGGTCTGAAGTGACTGCAGAGAGAAGTGCCCATCTCTCTCTCTATGAAGCACCCAATAAGTTAGCATATGTACAGGCTGCAGGAAGCGGACCGTCCCTGAGCTTATCTGTTTAGCAAACAAGTCTTCTAACCTCCAGGTTTCCACATTTAAAAAATAAAATAAGATAAAATAAAATAAACAAACCTTCAAATTTTACAAATCTGTCCAATTAACATGCAAGGTGAATTTAAAACATCAAAGCCCTGGAGATTCTTTGACCCAGACTACTATCTGCTATACTGTCTCTGCTGATGGCACCACATTGCCCCATTGGTGTGACAATACTTTGATTCAAAAGTTGCCACATAGAAAAAGAAGAATAAAAATGCAGAATAAAAAGAACAGAAATACAGAATAATTTACTAGAAATACCATGTGAATATATATATATATAGAGAGAGAGAGATTTTAAAAGGTTCACTTATTTTCTTGTGGACATTCCACTGTATTGACTGTCCATTGAGTGATGAAAACCTAATCATGTCTAGGTTGATCAGGATATTCTGCAGTTTCTTGTACAACCAACACCTCTAGAAGCATGCTAGATGGGGAACCAAACAGCCATTGGTATCAGAGAACACCAGGGAGAAGAGCTTTCATCAGTCACTGACCCTGCCTCACCACACAACAGGCAATCCAAGGGCTTTTTTAATGGCTCATCATTTACAACACACAAGCTCAACATACAGGCTAGGAATCATTATGCTTTGTTTTGTTATGCTATGCTTTGTTTTCAGATTTAAAAAAAAAAAAGAAAAACAAACAAAAAAAAACCCACTGAAAAAACAATTGACAGTTCTCAGTTTTAAGGTTTGAAAGCACATCATTGTGACAGAGACAGGCCCATTTCTTGCTTACTTGTGTGAGTAGAAAATCAGACTGGAATAAATCACCTCCGTGTACAAAACTAACTTCAGTTATTTGCAAGATCTAAGGTGAAGCAGTGAAATTCTCATTTCTATCCTGCCCAGGTGAATGTTTACACCTCCATGGCACTTTGAAGAATTCCCTTTCAACAGCAGATATCTTTCATTTGTAATGCTGCAGCTATGCACATGTATGTGCCCAGGTAAATATTTTGTTTTCTTCATTAATGCTGCAGATAGAAATTGACATCCTCCTTTTCCCATAGAGCAGTGACATTAACAGGCAACATACATTTAAACCACCCCAGGTATACATCTCACCAGTTGAATGGCAATAAGGATATCTCACAGCACCAGAGGAAAGCCTGGACAATGGCAGAGGCTGGATTCATGTGCACCTCTTTTTCAGAGTATAAGTTATAAAGCTGTAAGTATGTGAGCTCTTAAGTTTAGAGCACATTACCCTTTCCTCCAGTTTAAACTACATATAGATTAGAGCAATTTAGCTTGAGACAGGATTTCTTGCTAGGATAGGAACAAGAATTAAATGTATCTATGTCCCCTCTTTCCTCTCCATTTCTTTCAGCGCTTTTGCACTCCTGAAGAGAAACTGCTGTCCCTGTAGCACAGCAATTCTTCACATTCTCAGTTTAGTTGCACATGACCATGTAAGAATCAAGTATTAAAATGATTTAAAAGATTAAAGAGTATATATAGCAATATTCAAGGGTCTTAATACTTTTTAGCACACACCCACACCCCGCAGAGAATAACAGCCTTGTTTAAAGTCCTGCACAAAGATAGGACTTGCACAGAAACTGAAACCAGTTTACTTGGGGGGGAGGGGGGCTGGTGTTCTACCAGTGTAACAGAGAGTTAGCTGCTAGCCCTGATATTTAAGGACATTTTTACATGCATTTGCTCAGAGATTGTACTTCCCAGTTCTCCTCACTGCAATTTGCTTTGTTAGTGTCATCAGAGGTTGTTGAAACTTGCATACAGGGTGAAAAAACAAAAGCAGCAAACCCCAGTTTGATTTAAACGTATTCTCTAACAGAAATGTAACTTTTTTGTTTTGGGGTTTCAGTATTCTATGCAATTCTCTGTTGAATACTTTGGAACTTGCACTTGCATCAGCAACACAAAATCAGCATCAGGGTTATTACCAAGGAGACACAGGTGGGTTGTTTTCCTAAAGCAAGTACTAGTCCCCAATTCATTACTTCTCTTGTAACTCTATAAGTAATCAAGAGAACATGCCTGTTTCATGGGAGTGACTCTTATCAAGTGCCAACTAGAAAGGCCTCCACAGCTTACTGTACACCAGACAGCATGCTACAAACCATATTGCTTTGATTTTCTCTGTGTGTAGGGAAAGGTTTGGCTCAGAAACATAAAAACATTGAGTGGCATGCACCAAAACTGTATGCATTCAGTACCTTCACTAGTAAACTAGTTTTACAGCTGTAAATTAAAGGGGTTTAAAGGCTTTTGTGCATTTGTTAATAAATTCCACTCACAAAAATCATATTTCCTCTGCCTTACAGAACTATCCCATGTGCTTTCACATGATACACCTGTCCTCATTGTGTGGGCATATACCTTAGTCCTGTGATAAAGCATTCCTTCAGCACAGAATAATTGTCATGTTTCTCTGATGTGTCTTGATTACTCAGTAAATCCCTTGTAGCAAAAAAACAGGTCGCACACAGCAAGGCACATTTCAGTATTTTGATCAATATCTCACCACAGCAAGTTGAGAAATTTCCATTCAGTATGAGTGTGCATAAGAAACACTGTACTGTAAATAAATAAATAAATTATACTGTTCCTAATTCTGTGTAATGCATGTGGTACATGATAGTAGTTAACAAGAATAGTTAAAAGCACATATATGTGAAGCACCAAATGTTGGTCGACTTACTATTTGGAATGGTTAC
>JAOEHX010032339.1:0-11389 GCA_025448015.1 Bolborhynchus lineola | reverse complement strand
TTTGCAAACCTAACTATTCTATGATTCTATGATGTTTCCCCAGTGCTGCTTCCAACACACTGTGGATGCTTCAGACCCATTGTCAATTCCATGCTTCACCGAGCAAAATCTCAAATATTGCTGTAACCAAAGATGAAACTTTGAAAGGAGGAAAGGGAAAAAGGTGAAGTCAATTCTGCTGAAAATACTGGCAGTATATTATACAAACATACTACAGTAATAAAAAAACATAGGTAGTACTTTGTTCAATTCATATCATTACTGGTATTTATTAAAATACTAATTGTTTTATCTATTACTTTTTTTTAGAACATATATAATATAGAGGTATCAAAAGGGTAAAATAAGATAAAAATAATTGCTTAGCTACATGCAATCTAAATATGCATATACTGGTATCCTGTCAGGGCAGCAGTATTTTCTGATATAAAGAGTTTTAAACGTAAGGGATTGCTAGTAAATTGAAGCAATAATATTAACCAAACCCCAGGTCTCCTCATCAGATGTCAGTAAGCAGACTATTTGTAAAATCAGCTATAACATCTAACCTATGTAAGCACTTACATAAAATACATAAGAAATATGCTGCCAGTGAAAGACTGGTGCTCATTAGAAATTCCCTGCTTTTTTCAACTATTTGAAATAATCCATTAATATAGAGATTAAGGAGAAATTCATAATCACAAACATCATTAATGCCAAAATATCACAAAATACGAAAATAAGCTTGCAAAGCTGTCTACCTATCATCAATCACAAACCGCTACTAGTACACACAGACCCACACTGCTGTGAACTTTCTAGTACAGAAAACTTCTTGTTTTCACTGAAGGTTGTAAAGAAAAAGGTTTTCATGATACCTTCTGCAGACAAAGCCTGAAATTTCAGATTAATCTCTGGTGACTGACTCATGCTGCACTTCATACTTAGTGAGCAAATTCCTTAATTAGCATTCAATATTTTGTATCATCAACAATTAAAATTAAGCATTTGACAGCTATAGAACAGACTAAATTACAGTATCATCACAAACTGACACTAGCTTTTACAAGAAAAGTACTGAGCCCCAAATAAGCTAGGAACAGTATTGGGATAGCAATATGTAATGGGGTAGGTAAGAACAGAAAAAGGATACCTTAGGCCTACAGATTTTTATTTAACTGCTTTCTAAAGAAACTAATGATGAGTATGCATTATGATTTCACTACAAAAAACCCTCACAAAAGAAATTTTTTCTACGTGTACCTATCTTAGTAATTATTTAATTCTCACTTTTGAAAAGGCAGCCAGAGCTCAGATTACCAATACTATATGAACAGCTCTGGTGCAGATGATTGGGAATGATGAGGGCACAATCTCTCAAGTCTGGGTTTTTTTTTGTCTGAAGGGCACTGGATGTATTTGTATAGGCACGTTTGTGGATGCAGGAAACTGTGTAATGCCTCTCTTCAACCGCTCTTTCTCAGCTGCTTTGCACTAAGCAGTCCTGTTGGCTTGTTTCTGATGGCTGATCTGCTGCTGCTGAGAGGTGTTAGGATGTCATATGCAAGGGATTATAAATTACAGAGACTGGAAAGAGCAGGCCAGGAATGAAAAAACCCTGTTCACAGAAGTCAATTGTACAAAAATACCAAGGTGCAGATAGATGCTAGAAATAATAAAACAAACTCCTGATAGCAGAGGATTTTTTTCTACTGGAGCTGAAAAAATTCAGTTCTCCTCATCACTGGCCAAGTGTTTTGGGTACCTGCATTCAAAAGTTGGTATGTTTAATTTTTTGACCTGTCTGGCATTTCCCTCTGACAGGACAACAGCTTCATTTATGTTATTAATACTAACTATATTGAAGCTAGTATAGTGATATACCACAAAGAAAACATCACCCAGAATTTTTATAAAGGAAATGCTGATTTAAGAGACAAAGTTTATGCTTATGTGTCCTTCCAACATGAAGATCTGAGCAACTAAGACTAAGATAACACAGTCTTTAGTAACAATAACAGATAAACAGAGAAATGTCTGCTTCCTACAGATAAGGAAAAATGAACTACTCAAACACATCATCTTATTTGCAACTTCAATATTACTTCAGCGTATTACACATATAAGTAGGTAGGACATTATATATATGTAGGTAAAGTATTAGAATAGACTGCAGACTGAGGGAGGGGGCAGGTTGAGCAGAGAGTGTATCTTTGGATGATGGTTGCTGACAAGAATGCAAATAAAAATATTTCCTGCAGTCAGCCACTCTACTAAACCTCCTCTTTCCCCTCACCTTCCACCAGTCATTCCAACGCTACTCATGTCCCAGCTGCTTTTGGTCCTTGTGATGATTTTTTGTTTCCTCCTGTGGGACTATGTGATTCTCAAGATGACTGATGTGCTTATGGGATCCTTGCTATAAGGCTCGAAATGGGCACAGCTAGAACACGTGAACAGCTTCTGCTGTCACTGCTTGGCTGACAGATGCACTGCAACAAGGTAAATTAGAACAGAGACTGGCTTAATTATTCTACCTTTTCTCTCAGCCATGTGCCAGCTATGCTGAGAACCTAGTTCAGCAAAGCACTTCAGAACTATGTAATTTTAAGCCATTTCTTAGATACTCCAAATAAGTGGTAACATATTTCTTTTTTTCTTAAAGTTCAACACAGCAGCTTTCTTCCCCAAACAACCCTCAGAAAAGATTAACCAATGATGAACCTAAATTTCTGATTCTGATTAAAATGCCTGCAATCTGCTACCAATTTTGGACAAATATTTATTGCTGCTTATGAAAATTTTAGCACATTTCCTGAACAGAAACCCTCATCACACTCTTCATATCACATCAGAAGTTCAAAATAAACATCCTAACTGAAAAAAGCTTCAGTGTCAAAACTGAGAACAGTGTGTAAAAGATATACCATGCATTGGAAGCAAACGGTAGCTCTGTGTAAACATGGTGAAAATCAGTGTGTAGTAGTATTCAGTGTTGGTCAAATGCTTCTTTTTTACAGATTGTGCCAAAGGGTATGAGTGGATGCCAAAACAAACAAACACATAATGATGATTATAAATATAAAAGTAAACATCTGAGTAACAAATACATGTGATGACATAACATACATAGGAAAGCATTCAGGTTGCCAAAATATCTTCAGAAATGTGCAGCGTGCATCTGTACGCATGTAGGTGATTTGTCCAGAGAATAATTACTGAAATTCAAATGTAGCTAGTAAGTGATTTTCTCCATAGTCTTATCAGCGCTTATCTCTAGTCCCCTGTTCAACATGAACCAAATGTCCATATACATAACTTAGTAAAAATTTTGAATCAATGTGAAGAACCCCAAAATAGATAATAAAGTATCTTTTCCCCTGTAAAAGATGTATTAAAAACTCACAACTAAGTTCATAATTAACATGTTGATAGTATAGGGCTTATTGTAACTGACAGTAACAATAAATATGTGCAATAAAGTAAATAATTAGTATTATCACCTTCATGAAATCAGCTCAGAAATGTACTTCTATTTCCAAATTAGATATTGCAACACAATAGATTTCATATTGCAATAAGCCTTCATACTAAGAAAACAAAGCCAAATGAGAATGTATTTTTCTGACCTACCATTAAGCCTAGAGACACATTTGCAAAAGTCTACAAAAAAGTATTAACAGTATTCAAAAATATCAGTTACTAGCAACAAAACGTATGTTCTAATATATGATACTGCTGAATAAAGGGGGTTTCAAACTGAATTGCTTTGGTTCAATAATGTAATCCAGAATCTCTTACAGGAGGTAGATAAGAGACTTTTAAACCACTCCCCTGCACAAATAAGGTCAGCTGTGTAACCAGTTCCTGGGTGAGTGGGCAACTACATGAGAATAAGCACCAATACTCCCACTACAGATTCCACTAGCAGCATAACAATTGAAAAGAGCATCCCATGGTTCACAAGTCAACATTTGGCACTGCTGAAATAGTAATAACAGCACTCTTTCTCGCCAAATGACAGAACATCCAGTTGTGGTTTTGTGAGAGGTTTTTTTTTTAGTGTATGACATTGCTACATCAGTTAAGTGTTGTAAGCACTGGATAAGCCTCATGTGTTTACAGTGGCGATTCAAGACAAATAGGTTTTCCTGAGTGGCTCAGGAGGAAGGTATCAGTGTTGTTCCTTTACACCCAATTTTAGCAAGGAACTTGAAGATTACTTAGATTCAAGCATGAATTTAACCCTGTGGGGACTGCATTAAACATTTGCAGAACAGAAGAGGAAAGTGAACCCTCCATTATTTTCCTGACATTTTGGCAGCACATGAATGATAAAAGAAATTTTAATATAAAACGTGAATTAAAACCTTCAAAACTACTACTATAACTATGTGATCATGCCTCTAAGTCATCAAGTGCTGGTCATTCAAATGGTTTCTAAGGTGACAAAGAAGATAATTTCTATACAGTCAGGCCAGATTGAAGCCTGTCATCTCCATTTAAGAACTTACACACTTAGAATCTATTTACCTCTCATTTTCTTAAGTTATATATGTCCATCTTCTAGAATGGACTGGCCACATCTTGTGTCCCAAAATCACTGCTCTGCTTTTTTAATTGAAAAGGAACCATTTTTATGACCATACAAGATCTTGTGTGTCATGTGAAACTTCTTGAAAACAAAAGGTCACAAAACTAAAAAGTAATTATATAGGTTTTAGTAGTGCTTTTAAAATTTTTTATTGCTATACCATATATTTATATTTATTTATATATACTTGCCTCTAAAAATTTCTAAAAATAAAATGAACATGAAAACCAATTAGGTTCATAAAAGAAGAACTGGTTAAAAAAAAAGGATATTAATTGACAGGATAAATAAAAAAACATCATAGTGTATTGCCAAAATATATGTTGCTCTGAGGTGATTAATTTCTGGAGCTGGTCACTGATCCAGCTCTTGAGGCTGCTGATCAGTCCTGTAAATCACTGAATACATTAAACACTGATTGCCACAGGCACCAAAAATATTCAAAACACTGAATTTCTTGGCTTATATGTGAATCGGAGGTTGCTGGATCAGAAGAATCAGTCTCAGGGCACCATATACATTATTATAAAATGTTAATAAGAAAAGGAACAACAAAATAGTGAGATGGCATATAATTTCCATAATATAGTACTGAAATGGAGGTGATATGTAACTAGAAAGTCCAACCCACTCTTTTGAAAAAATGGGAAAGATACAAACATCCTGCATACTAGCAGAAATGGCTGGCCTTTGGAATTAGCCCAAATGCACACAGTTAGAATACCAGAATGAAGCTGAGTTGTTTCCACAGTGTGAAGCAATTATATACGCAAACCCCTAAGAATGTTTATTCCATCTTGAGTACATTATTTTATGTTTTTACGTTCTTTCATGTCTTCTTTTACATTGATCAAGGTGGCTGCACTCGTGTAGTTACAACTGCAACAAGACCTGATGTCACATTAGCACTATCAATTTATAGTGTTTCAGATCACACCTCAAGCAAGGCTGAGCTTCCCCAGTTTAAGAAGCTTCTATAGTGAGAATTTTCACAGGTGTCATTTCAATCATGCTTGAAATCCCATTGAAAACTAAGTCTTGCTAGCATCTTAGCAGTGCTGTAGATTTCCCAAGATCACTGCCAGTGTTAGGTAAAGGGTACAGGTGGAATGGCATAATTCAGAATGCCAAAAAAATATTAAGAAAAAGATTCTGAAATCCTGCATTTGGATTACAGAAATTTACACAAATTAATGAAGGAGGAATAATTCAGTACAAGCAAAACAGCAAAAGTAAGAAAAATCTAAGAAATTTCCCTGGACACTGAAGTATTCACTGTTTTATGTTGAAAACAGGAAATCAAGCCCAGAAATACAATGAAACTGTAACACATTATTGACTTGCACAAACATAGCACAAAGAAGTGGAAGAGACCAGAAACAGACAATACTTAGTAAACAAAGAGTCTGCTGTGCAGTATGAGAAGACAAAGATGAGCCTTTGTTCTCTAGTGAGTACAGCATGAAAAACTAAGAAATGACAGTGCTAGCTTTTGACTGAGGTGTCTAGATCACTATTTGATCTCCAGAATATTTTCAAAGTAACTGTGTGAATTACAGTGTTCTTAACTGCTGAGAGCTCAGCAGTGAGCAGTTACAAGTAATTCTGTCAAATTAACACTGTCCATACAGTGTTAAATACAGGGGCATTTCTATGCTCACAGAAGTACACTTGAGCCGATTTTCAATCTCTGCACAACCAAGTACATTTTGCAATTATTGGGAAAGTAATTCTAAATGACTGGTCTTTTTACTCTCCTCAAATACTATGCTCCTTTACACTTTACACATTCAGCCTGTGAATGGACAGAGTGGGTAATTGTAAACACTTGAGCTGAAAGTCTAAATCCAAGCTTTTCTGGGAAAAAATTTAAAAAAAGCCCAAACAAAACCAAACACACATCCCCACTGAATAAATTAGATAGCTTTTAAAAATCTGCAGCATGAACTGTAGTTATACTTTGTCTTGATGGAACAATGCAGTTCTTTCGTGAGTAACACTCCCTGTCAGCTCATGTCCCTTCAGTTCACAGCTAGAAAAATCCACCGCCTGCTGAGAACTGAGCAAAATCAGTCTGAAACCTAATGAATGGGGTAAAGTCCTTCTGCTCTAAATTTATCTCATCCCTTCTCCATTGTTCTTTACAGTAATGCTGTCAGTTTGAGATTCGCATAGTTCAATATAAAATCAGAAAGGAATTTTAAGGTGAATGAGCCTTAGAATTACTTTGATTGTGTTTACTCTTTAATATGGCAGTCTAGACTTGCACTTCTATAATGGAATTTGAAGTCTTTAATGAGGGCTAACAGACTGTGAGTATGCTGGAAGATCTTCTGTCATCTTAGAAAAAAAAGATAACAGAATACATTTGTTTTCTGTATTTGGTTGAAATGCATTTATAATAGGTATTACTATGCTTACCAAATATACTAGAACCCAAGAAGATTTAAAACTATGTACATCACTGTTTCTCAACAACAGCTACTGCCAGTAATTGTTATCTGTGCCAATTCTAATATGCTCTGGAGACCCATATAGGTACAGTATAAGAAGTATTTCCTTCAGCAGTAGCCTAATCCAACCATTTCTGCCCTACCATGGCCCATGCTTTTGCCAATACTTTGCACTCAGTACCTCATCCAACCAAGTGTGAAGTCCTCAAACTCTTGAGAATTGTGCATTTGTTCTTTTTATCCCTCATCCTGGAATGCCAGGAACAGATCATAGTTTTTTTCAAATACAATTTCTATTCCATGTTCCTGGGCAACTTTATTATCATGGCATTCACAGTTCCAAAATGAAGGCACTGTCTAAATGGAATAAAAGGTATAATTCCTGCTATTCTGATTGGAGGAATGTGATCATAAGAATTGGGTTCTGGACATATTTTGGAAAATAAATTTAGAATGTATTTTCTCTGAAAAACTGTTTCCATTAAATGGCAATGACAGAGAGGATGGATTTGCTTTCCCAAAATATGACAGAGATATTGCAACTTAAATATGCATCATTGAAGAGTATTGATTCAAATTCAGGATTATTTTTAAATACTTAAAATTAATTGAAATTAAGTATATTAAATATCCCACAGAAAAGAAACCATTTGGGCCAAAAGAAACCAAACAGATGTCTAGCTTACTAAAACAAATTTAAGAGAAAAGTGATGCTATTCACCAGCTCATAAACTGCTGTAGAACATGCAAGCTAAGTATCTTCATAGAGCACTGAGGAACTATTTATATATCCAGCTTTCTCTGATTAATCTGTTCTTTGATACAGGCAAATGATGTGAATGTTTGTGATCTCCTGCATCATGGGTATTTCTGCATATTTAGTTCTCAGAATGATAAACAGGTAAGATCTTCAGCAGGTAAAATACACTGATCTCACCTACAGAGTTCCGTGTGATCCCTGAGCTGGGATGGATTCAAGTCTCACCTTCTTTAGGCTCCCTTTTTGAGGTCTTAAGAAGGATTAGAGGGAAGAGGCACTTTCCTCTGAAATTCTGACTAGCTAAACAAAGAAACATGTAACTATAGGAATCACTGGCATATCTACCACAAAACTAACACTTTATTATCTTTCATTTATCATTTTTGTGATACAGCTTTCCTTGTTAAAACCAGTAAGTCAGATAGAAAACAGGCAAAACCAAATATTTCATTTCCTGGAAAGGGATCTTTGTGTTGTCCAAACACCTACAGTGTACGGGCCATTGGGCAAAATTTTGGTGCAAAGAGGGAGCTTTCCAAGTACTGTTACAGGCTATTGTTCAAGTACTGTCCAAGTGCTTTCCTAGTACTCTCACTGCCTTCTGCGACCTCAAGTACTGTCCAAGTGCTTTCCTAGTATTCTCACTGCCTTCTGCTACCTCATAGTAGATATTACAGAACTTATTTCATCTTCTAGACATAAAATAGGTTTAATTAATTAGAATGCTATCATTACTCTAAAAACCAAACCTCCCATGGAAAAAAAATCTTTACTTGCTAAACTGAGCCACTGAAACAACTTACAGAAACTTGAATTATCTTGGTCAAGCTACCTACAAAAATCACTGGGTAAAACAGTAACTGAAACTTAATTCCTTTTTTGTACATAGAATGTTTTAAATATTTTCTGTACATATATAGAAAAACAATTCTCACTGTCTCACTAAGCTGCGTGCATGTGCAAATATATGGGTATATAGATTTATAATAACAGCTTGCACAAACATCTACACTTATGTTTTGGTCTTTGGTTCCAGGATAAACATTCTTTCCTAAAACAGGATTTGGGGGACAAAGTTTACATTTTCTGTATTTCTTCATGACAGCAATTACTTTTTAGTGCATGAACAATTGCTACTTACATTAACTTCTGTTATAGCAATATCAACGACGCTACCAACAACAATTAAGGCATCAAAAGTGTTCCATGCATCAGTGAAATAGTGCTGTTAGGACAAGCATTCAGCAGAAAGACCAAGAGAAAAACACAAACAGAAAAAAGAGAAGAAAAGGACAGCGTTATAACACAGAAACACTCTAGGCTTCTCTGATGTACCACTATACAATCTAATCTTTCCCTTTCATTGCTAAAAAAAAAATGGCAGAAAAAAAAGGCTATTTATTTCCCATATCAACATAATTGACCTATGACTGATCTGTACTCAAACTTTAGAAACATCAGATCAAAATCTGTGACTTGTCCAGATGATGAAAATAGTGGGGAGACAGAGAAAGAGAAGTAGGGACTGGGGAAAGTAAGCTGGGGTATACTCACATCAGCTTCACTGAGAACGACGTCTACTATGCTGCCAATAACGATGAGGGAGTCAAACGTATTCCAGGCATCACTAAAATAGCCCTGAACAGAGCAGGCAGGGTGCAAATGTTTGTGATTACACATGAAATGTCAAATATTTGCATACTTCTGTTTAGTTTTGCATAAACAGAAATTAGTTAAACAAAACCTGGTGTCTAATGAGAAAACAAAACAAAACAAACAATATTGCCTACTGAAGGAAAAGCAACATATATGTGCATGTGTGTGTATATATATACTTTATATATATACATGTACAGACACACACAGACACACACACGCACACACACGCAGAACACATGCGTAACACATCATCGTATAAGCACAATGTTGGCAAGCAAGCCACCATCCAAAATTGATTTTGGACTTCTAGCAAGGCTGAAAAATTCTAACCTTATTAATCTAAGCAGCATTACAAAATCTCTTTAATAATATTTCCACAAGACCAAGCCAATTGAAACCTCCCTAGCATTAATGACTGCATGATAGTCCTATCTAAGTGACTGGTAAAAATATTCACTGGTTCAGAGCTCATCACTGATTAATAATCCACAATTAATGTTGAACTGTGCGTAAATATTACAGAACTTATTTCATCTTCTAGACATAAAATAGGTTTAATATAGGAACTCACACTACATTTGCAGTCAGGGCCTGATTCTGTAACCAGTGAAGTCAGTGCTTGGAACCATCACAACTTGGAACAGTTTCTTAATGCTTTTAATGCAGCCAACCCAATGTCTGAAAATTTATTTTCATAGTCTCCCTTCTGACATTTTATGGCTTTAAATGTATTCCCTATATGTATGTTACTGGCACATTGGGCTGCAAATTATTATAAAGTGCTATCATGCAATTAGCTGTCTACTGGCATCAGAACTGCATGTTTGACCAAAAAAGATATATCAGAAGAAACCTTGAGGTAGGCTCCAGAATCAGTCACTGAGAACAAATCAAGATGTATTACTCCATTTAGGGGAACTCTGCAGAGCCAAGATATGTAGATTTTTCTGCTATATGTGGATTTTGCCTAGCTATTAGTAAATTCAGCATTGCAAAAAATTCTGAACTTCTCCTTTTTCACATTCAGACACATTAATTTATCAGTCAACCATGACCAAGGAATGTGCATTATGTGACAATGGCTGATATGTACCTTTTGGTACACATACATTCTCCTTTCTTGCTAATCGATTTAAAATTACTAACTTGTCAGCCACTATTGAAAATAAGTTTAGAAAAATGTTTAAAATTAAAAGTGTGCTAATCTATCCTTATGCCTCATTACACTTATTATTACAGTTTACTATAAGATACTTTCAGCTGAGTAGTTTAAGTTGCTATATGTGGTGTTAGCACAGAAATGCAAAATCAGCTACAATAGTTTCTAGAATTGGGTAATATTTTTCTCAAGATTTTGAACTGTTAGAATGTCCAGTAACTTCACAGATTAAAGGTTACACTTGAATGCATTGCTACTTGAAAAAAGAAAAAGCTAATTTCATGTGGAAATTTGCTCTTGGAGACTATGAGAGCTGCTACAGAAGACAACAGCTCTACAGTGTATTCTAGGAGAGTAAGCACTGAGCAGAGTCAGGAAAGCCTCATTGTGTTCCTCATGCTACCTTCTCAGCTCTTCTAAAGCATAAATTGCTATAATCATTCCTCATTTAAGGAAGGGATTTAAGAGGAAAACAGATCAGAATATAATTATTACCACAGCCCTTTGTGTCACATATTTTGGTTCCTTCAGATTAACCAACAATTGCAATCTTGTGGCAAAAGCCAGTGCTCATGGATTTCGCCTCCTGAATGAAAACATCCATTTCTGAGCTCCTGCACAATTACCTATTGCTCCTTCCTTCCTCATCCTGCTTCACAAGAACAAGCCATTCTCAAAGTTTCTACTAAACATCATGCTGAACAATACTCAAATTTACAATCCTAAAGAAATTAGCAGCTGCCAACTAAAGAAGGGGAGCTACTCTCATAATAATATTCTTC
>JAOEHX010032338.1:0-19013 GCA_025448015.1 Bolborhynchus lineola | reverse complement strand
GCCTTCGCACCAGGCGCCGCCCTGAGGGCAGCCCCTGAGGCGGCCTCCTGCCTCCCTCCTTCCCTGCCTGCTTGTCTCCTTGGCTCCCTCCCTCCGTCCTTTCCTCTCTGCTCCCTGCCTCCCGTGGCGGATAGCGCTGCGGGGCCCCTCTCCCCAGCCCTGGGCCTCCCTTTCTCCCTCCCCTCTGTCCAGGGCTGGAGATGCGGGTGTGAAGGGAGTCAGTAACTCGCTGTGGAGATGCTGAATCATGACATCTGTCGTTTGGACTGAAAAGAAATGAACCGTGCTGCCCTGCAGCGTGCAGGGGTCACTCGTGTGGGGCGGGCACGTCTGAGAACTTCGCCGGACTTGGGGAAACCGTGGGGAGCGATACCTCGGAGACTCCGAATACATACAAATTTATCTTCAGAGCCCTGCACTATTTCTCCCTTGTCATTTAGGTTTCCATTCAGTGCTTGAATCCCAGTTGGTAAAATGGCTTAGGGTAGCACACAGGTACGACAAGGAAAGGAGGGTAGGAGGAGCTAATGTTGGTATTTCTGTGACATAAAAATAAACAGAGGAATCCGGACCTTTATACTGTTCTTCCCAAATTTTTCGTGTATCAGTTCCTTTTTCATGTGTCAGCTCCAGGAATACTATATTAAAATGGCATGCTGTGGCAAATATGACTTCTGCTGGCCTGTTTTGCTGGGAACCATTTCATAAACAAAAGGCCTTTGTTGGTTCATTCCCTAGGTTTGTGAGTAATTAAATTAGAACTTTGTGACATTTTCATGTTTATATGTTGAGATAAAGGTAACACATTTATCTATGCTCATATACATGTATGTATTTAAAATTATATAAATCTTTCCCGTTTGGTTAGCCACGCAAGGACAACAGCTGGATTGTTGGCGTCATTTCTTGGCCTTATTACAGAAAATGTACTTATTTCTGCCAAACTAAAATACATATCCTGAGCTAAGTGTTAGTATTATGAAGTCTGCAAATGACAGTGTGGGTATACTGCTCAAATGACTTCAGGTATGGGAACTTAATCTGTTTATATATTGTCTGACACAGAAGAAAGTGCCTTTGAATTTTGTTAACTCAGGCAAGTTAGCATAATTTAACTGAAAACATTTATGCTGTACAGGCCCAGACTTGGGTGGAGTAGAGAGAAAAAAGCAGGGAAGTGGAGGTAGAGGGACGTAAAAGGCTACAGCCTCTGCACAGTGGGATCGCTGGTGTGGCATTTGCTTGAGTTGCCAGGTTGCCCTCTGGTCTGCTAAAAAAAACAGCCATTCCCTGAAACACTGACTGTCCATGTGCGGCTCTGCTGCTCATGCGCAATGGCCTGCGTGAGTATGGGATGTGTCAGAGCTACTATTCATGGGCAGATTGATGGGACCTGAGACACGTGAACACGCTGTGGGCTCAGATCAACTGCTGTAGGTATATGGGGAATAACTGTCACATCCCATAGCAGAAACACAGTGAAATCACCATATCCACTCTTCCATGCATGGTTCACCCGGTCCTCCCATACATTGTTCAATAGACCACCTAAAGTGGTTGAGCTTTAGCCTTTGTCTCATGCAAAAGCAGATGTATATTTCTATTTTTTTTCCCCACTGTTTTTTATATTAACTGTTTATATGTGGCTAACAGTAGAATATCTGAGTGGAGGCAGGATGAAGTTAGTTCCGGTATAGTGTGTCTGGGACAAGAGCGTGTTAAGGGTCTTAGGCCTATTCCTCATGCTGCTGTGCCTCATCTCTGTACATGTCCAGACAAATCTAGGCAGGTCTGTTCTGTGAACTGCTGCGGTCACTGCCATGGTAATCAAAGGTGTGAAGAACTATGTAGGACTGAAAGAGACTTGTAAGGAGGAGCCTGAAGTGGAGATGGAGTTGTAGAAAACTGTATTTGCTAGTATTATTTATCACTCAGTGAAGGCAGGAGGACAAGCTAGAAGGAACTGTGTCACCAAACATAAATTCACTGTAGGAGTGCTTTGTTGGTTCAGGACATTTGAACAGCTCTGTCAGGAGTTTTACATTTGTTTATACCTGGCCTACACCAGCCACCTCTTATAAATATCTCTATCTGGAAAGCATGTTTTTACAGCAAAGATGCAATATTAAATTAACATGTCCTCTGCTTTTACTGAATCTTAAGAGATCCTCCAGTTCCTTATAGAATAACTCAAGTCAACCGACTCACCTGATTTTTTTTTTTTAGCTCTCAAGGCCAAGCAGCTTTGAAACTTTCAACAAGATTTTTATGTTCTAACCTTCCTTAAAATAAACATTTCTGTGGGTTTGGAATTGTTTCTGAAATGTGAGACCTTTGCAGTACTGATTAAACAATGCATGCTAACAGTTTTAACTTCAAAACATAAGTTCTCCCAATATGCTTAAGACAGAGTGGTAACTTCATAACAGAACAGGTTGAAGATAGGATGTTGACTTTAATTGCCTAGTTAAGGAAAATGACAACTGATGTGTAAATACCATTGTAGCATTATACAACTAAAGTGGTGTATGTAACAAAAATAATGAGAAAAGTATTTCAGATTGTATCAGGAATTGGATCCAGATACTTTCTCTTTTCATAGAATCACAGAATGGTTTGGTTTGGAAGGGACCTTACAGCTCATCTAGTACCAAACCCCTGCCACGGGCAGTGACACCTTGCACTAGACCAGGTTGATCAAAGCCCATCCAGCCTAGCTTTGAACACTGCCAGGGATGGGGCAGCCACAGCTTCTCTGGGCAACCTCTGCCAGGGTCTCACCACTCTCACGGGGAAGAATTTCTTTATATCTAATCCACTCTCTCACAGTTTAAAGCCCTTCCCCCTTGTCCTGTCACCACATGCCCTTACAGAAAGCCCCTCTCCAGCTTTCTTGTCAGCCACTTTAGGCACCGGAAGCTGCTCTGAGGTCTCCGTGGAGCCTTCTCTTCTCCAGGCTGAACAAGCCCAGCTCTCTTAGCCTGTCTCCTTAGGAGAGGTACTCCAGCCCTCAGAGCATATTTGTGGCCTCCTCTGGACCCACTCCAGCACGTCCATGTCCTTCTGATGGTGGGGTCCCCAGAGCTGAATGCAGCAGGTGTCTCATGAGAGCAGAGTAGAGGGGAAGAATTCCTTCCCTTGACCTGCTTGCTGGTCATGCTCCTTTTGATACAGCTAGCACACGGTTGGCTTTCTAGGCTGCAAGCATGTATTTCTGGGTCATGTTGAGCTTCTGGTCAGCCAACACCCCCAAGTCCTTCTCCTTAGGGCTGCTCTCCATCCAGTCTCTCCCAGCCTGTGTTTCTGCTTGGGATGGCCCTGACCCATGCGCAGGAATTTGCACTTGGCCTTGTTGAACTTCAGGAGGTTTTATGACATTAGTTCAGAACTCTGCAAGATTGTTCACTGCTCTACATAAAACAGAAGTTTAATTTTTGTTCTCTTCATACATGTGTTTCCAGTGCAGAAAAGTTAACCAAATTATCACAAAGGCTTCATTTAAAACACCTGAACCCGTGACACCTCAGCAGCATGCTAACATTTTAAGTGGCCAGTATATTGAACCACTTTGTCTTAACCTGTGCTAAATTGATAATTGATAATTGATTGCTTTCTTCTGAAAACTGAGGAGATTTTGCTGCCAGTGCATATCCCATTGGGGTATCCTTGTTAAAAAGCAGCAAACAGGGAAAAGGTGCAATGGACAGCTGACGGTAGTAAGCACATCAGCTGCCCACAGTAATTTTTTATATCTGCACTCATATTCACCCAAGTAGCTCAGAAGTAGCTGAATCTCTGGTTTGGGGGTTTGGGGCTTTTTTTTTTCAGTATTATAAAAAGCTACCCCAAGATAATTTGAAAGATTTCTAGACAAAGCCTAAATCGAGTGGCAAAATCAGGATTACGTCATACAAATGTATGAGTTCCAGTTTATTTGTGCTAAACTTGGCTGGACTAAAAAAAAGTTAGCATATGTTAATTGTCATATGCTAATGAATGCATTGTAGAAGTCTAATTTTAAACTTGAAATGTTTGTTTCTTCTTTTCATCAGTTTTGCTTACTTGTCATCTTGTAGATCTGTCTTACTTTAGGCAACAGCGCAGCCTGGATAGTGCATACGACATACCCATGAGCACTGGTGACTTTCCCGGCAGTTTGGTGAGATGCTTTGTCGCTGAGTATGGTGGAGAATAACCCTCTCCTGTAGTCCTGAGCAGCATCCCCAGACAGCTGGAGAACTGCAGATATCTGGTGCTCCAGAGCAATGGACAGATAGTGAGGAGGTCCAACCCCCTCAAATCCATCTAACTGCTTTCTTTGGAGGCAGCGTAGTTCACAGTCTATGCAGAAATCCCATTTCATTCTAGTTCTTGTTTTCTCACCTGCACCCCACAGTGAAATATCCTGACTTGCATTACTTACCACAGCTACTCCCCACACTAGTCTAGCGTTTGCATGAACAAGGGCTAATACAGTCCAGGCTCCCCATCCCCTGCCTGCTTTAACTTGATTAGTTAAGTATGTGTTAAAGGCAGTGTTGCCCACGCTGTGATCTATGTGCTAACCTCGCACCTTTACACCTTAGTCTCACCAAAGCCTGAGGCCTTTTCATCATATTAAGCTACTTAGACTGGGCTAATGTGACTGAGAAACACACCTTTTTTATCCATTAAGAGGAGGCCAAAAATGTTAAGTGCTCAAGATGCAAGCCCCTAGGGCTTGTCTGTATATCGAGTTATTACACGTGGAGGCTTTTATCTTCATAAGAAAATGTTTTTTTGTGCATGCCAAAGTGTGAATTTAAAACTAGTGGTTATAGTATAACCCTCATGCAGCCTCATTCATTATTTTGGGTTTTTTTTTTTTTTTTTTTTTTTTTTTCCAGATTAACTTCTTTAATTCATTTAAATTGAGTTTTAAAAGGTACTCCGATTGGAGTTAGTTTGTCCACATGAAGAATTACGCTTGCCTGACTCTGTTATTAATAATACCTTCCTATGTGGAGAAGCATTGTCTACCATGAATGTTAATTTTGCACGTTTGCGCTTAAGAAAAGCATCACTTGTTTACATTTGAATCTTCCTATTTTGACAAGCGATAGCTGACGCACTATGCTGAAGTTCATCAAGTTATTCTATACCAGGGCTGTGATTCTGGGGATGCTAAATTAGGCTGATAAGTAAGTAAATGCGTGAATAGTTTTGCTGAAGACAGCTGCCTCCTCAATAAAGTTTGTCCTGTGTTTAAGCATTTGCAGGAATGCTTACATTCTTCCTAAACTAGCAATTTATATAATTTGTTCTTATAAGAAACAATGGACTGTTCTGTTACATTGTATTTTTGTTAGCATTCATGTGAAGTCACATAAAACATCCACAAGTTACTTAGGAATTTCAGTTCCCTTCTCTGTGACTTGCTTAATTGGTTGGAATTCCTGTCTTGTTTACAACCTTATGAAACTGTAATTTTACAAACTTTAATACCCTTGAGTTTTAGTTTTGACATCTATGTGGTGGTGGGCAGCGGAAGATAATCTTTTATGACATATTATTGGTTGCATGAATTTTTTATTCGAAAAGGTAGAATGTTAATAGTTTGAGTAAAATCAAATCAGTATCTGGAACGAGTATGCACTAAATACTGTGCACAGTAAATTCTATGCACTGCAGCTACATGCAAGGCAGGAAAAAGCCCACAGCCAGTAGCAAGCACACAGGGCAGTAGCTGGTCCCTTTTCGTGCACCTCTGGGGAAAGACAATAGACTGGTGTGGAGTTAGGGCTTTATCATGCAGAAAGTTAAATAAATGTCTCAGCAGTGTTTGCTGTTTGCAGGAGTGGTGCATTACACTCAGATTACTCAATAGAAACAATACAAACCCAGCTTTGAAACAGGGGAGAAGATTTATTTGTGTGCATCAAATCATACATTTTTTGAGTAGTACTATGTTCTTATTCTATGTTTTGTACAGCACCTAGCGCACAGGGGTCCTGCTTCCTTGTATGAGATCTTGGATGCTGTGAAAATAGGAATTTATCTAGTATTAGTAGAAGTAACTTTGTCATATATTGCCAGTTTTGTGAGGAAATAATCTCTGTCTCAGGATGGCCTCGCTTTGAATGGAGTTGTTACACTGTGGGAGAGGCAGGTGCCTTGGGTTGTAGTCTGGTAAACGCTAGGAGCCCAATCCTGTTTGGAGCTGTTTGTTTCAATAATATTATGGGTCTGCGTAAGAAGGGAAGAATTGGGCTTTTGGTTTTTGAAGCTAATTGTGGATAATCAATGTGGAAGTGTCACCTGCATGAGGTCCAGCCAGAATTCAGTCCTTTACTTACATACTAATGTTTTAAACCAATTAGCTATATACCCATATGGAAACAATAGTAGAGCCTCCACAGTCAAGACTACACTGGGATTCTAAATTACATATATAATAAAGGTTGTGCGTGTGTTTTCTGGCTGAGAACAATGCTGCATTTCAGCCTCAAGCAAGAATTTTCTCCATGCCATAGACCCTCAACAAAACACACTTTTTAATGAAAGTTCTGACACCACCTTAATTACAGTGCAGCAAACATTACCATCATAATCCCATTTCATCCCTAGGCAAAGAGAGCATCCCTGGGGGCCTCCCTGGTTTTCTTTGCTAGTGACCAGTTTTGCAGAAACGGCCTTTTCCCCAGTGCATGTTTTATTTAACCCCTACGGTTCTGCCTGGGATAAGGTGCATGGAAAGCTGCTAGTGCTCATCTCCCCACGCTTGTTGCAGCCCCCTGTCACTCCCTGCAGCCCTGGGCCCGGAGCAGCAAATGGCACTCAGGGATGCCCAGCCTGCAGCTGCCAGTCTGGCTTCCCCACAGGCCCTCTGCTTGTCTCGCATGGGAGCCCAGCAGGAACCAAAATTCAGGTTCAGCCCCTTTTGTACCACAAGTTTCACTCTAACTTCTTCCAGCAGCTTCCAAGATGGCCACTTTGTATATGCCAGTGCCCAGACATAATCCCATTTTTTGCTGGCCTGCCACACTCCAGAAAAATACCTGCTTTTGATCCAGTAATGCAGGGGGAATGGCTCTCCCCATTGCAGTCCCTAATCCAGGTAGGTGAGAAAAAAGGACTATGGGCACACATGAGCCGCCTGCAGTGCGCCTAGCAGTAACACATTCATTTGAAGCAGTGTTGCAGTGTCTTCTGGTTTTCCCAGTCTTGGGCTGGGTAAGTAAAATGTGATTAGTTTTTTGCTACCATATTGATTCAGTGAGTATGTTTTGTGTGGGGACTGCCAATATGCACAGGACAAATTTGCAAGGCTATTCAAAGCTGGCTTCTCTTTTTCACAGAATTATTGGGAAATATATATGTGCATATATAAACACAAGGGTATGCTTGTAGTTCTTAAAATTTTTTCTCCTGCCTTCTTTAATCAAAGTAATACATCTGTATGATCAAAAGAGCTAGAATAATCAATCTCTCATTACATAACTGATCTGAAAATCCTAATCAAGGCTAGGGAGAAATTAAACATAAGGTTTCTTGTTCTCTCTACAACATTGTTAAGTACTGTACTGTCTTCTATTATGGAACTCCTACAGTTCTTACGTACGGAGTAAAATCATGCAGCTGAGGTGCTTCCCCTAAAGCCAAAAAAAAGCCCTATATCTGCTGGGAGGACATTTCTGTTATCCTGTTCCCTCCTATTTACGTTCTCATATGGTGTTAAACACCATGGTATCTTACAGCTTCATAAAAATACAGTGCACCATATGTGGTAAATCATTAATATTAAGAATGAAGATGCTAGATAAAAATATTCTTCATAAATATAATGTAGAAGATGTGCATTAATGGACATACCCAGACAAGCAGCACAAGAGATATGGTCAAAATCATTCCTTAGGTAGTAATACTGCATCCAGTCACTGTATGTGAGTGTGAATGGCATGCTCACTCCTGTCTTCCCTAACCTGTGCTAGAGCACACTAAAGCAGAAGAACTGCGTGCAGCCATATCCTGGTCTCTGCCTTACACTGCAGAAGGGTGCCTGCCTGCCTGCCTGCCTTTCAGTGTTCAAGGTCATCAGTGAAAAGAAAACGATTTGCCAATAAATGTAAAGTAAGATTATGCATTTATTGTTAAATAAGCACACATAATTACAATCTAAACATAAAGCATAATAAGGGACTAAACTCCAATGGGCAGAATGCACTAGAGTGGTCATAAGTTATCCCCCCAATTGGTAATCTCAGTTACATATTTTCTCATGTTTTTCATTTCCCACTTAGTTGCAGCCAGATCTGTTTTCTATTTATATTGTGTCAACACATAAGTAATTTTCTCTGTTGTATCCTGCACTACTAAGTTCTTTTTCTTGATGGAATAGCAAAAGTAATTATATTTATAAATGGAATGCCTGTTTTGCCTAAGTACCACATGTAACTCCCTTCTCTAAGAAGGATTTTTATAATTCCTCCAGAAATGTCTTGGCAAGAACCAATCCACCAGTTGGTAGTCTGGATCCAGCCTTTTGGGACAGAACTCGGGATTCTGATCCCTTTGGCCAACAGGCAGGAAGGTGCCACAGAAAAATGCTCTAGTTTGTTTGAGAGAATAGTGCTGATGTTAAATATGTGCCGTTATTAAGTACCCCAGAGAGCCGCTTCCCACCTGTGGATTTTGCTATTCAGCACAGAACTATTTTGACAGCTGGAACATTCTTCATTGTGGATGGCTGTGGGGAGATACTATTTCTACTCTTCCAAGTAAGATCTGCTCAGCGGTCCAGTAGACCTGTTCCACCTTTACTGTATCATATTGTGAAAGGAAACCAAACAAGTCCCAAGTGAACAGGGGTATAACCTTGAGGCCTTCTTATCCTCTTTCTGCCTTCTTTTTCAGTTGCTTTCCACACACAAATTCAGATGCCTTGCTGAATAGCAATATAGCAGAGGAGATCTTGTGAGCTCTGTGTTAAGAGAAGTTCAGTTTTTCATCTCTGGGCACTCCTTGAGAAAACCTCAATCAAAATCATTGTATGGGGGTGGTGGATCCTAGCCATGAATGATTCACAGCTTGCTTGCTGGATAGAACAGTGATGGGATTCCTGCAGCTTATCAGCATCTGGGGTTGTTCAGCCTTGAGAAGAGAAGGCTCCGGGAAGAATTCAGAGCAGCTTCCAGTGCCTAAAGGGGCTGACAAGAAAGCTGGGGAGGGGCTTTCTGTAAGGGTATGTGGTGACAGGACAAGGGGGAATGGCTTTAAACTGCGAGAGAGTGGATTAGATATAAAGAAGTTCTTTTCCTGTGTGGTTAGTGAGGCCCTGGCAGAGGTTCCCCAGAGAAGCTGTGGCTGCCCCATCCCTGGCAGTGTTAAAGGCCAAGTTGGACAGGATTTTGATCAACCTGGTCTAGTGGAAGGTGTCCCTGCTCATAGCAGTGGGGGTGGAACTGGGCAATTTTTAAGGTCACTTCCAACCAAAACTGTGAATTCTGTGATATTATGATATGATTCTATGAGGAGAAAATAATTATTTTCTTACTGGGTTGTGCTGTCTGTATATGCATTTGTATTCTTCTGTTATAGTTTCTGTACTGTTTCCTTTGGTTAAAGGTTATTCCAGGACGCCTACAAAGCAGTGAGATATTCTGTTCCTACAGACGTGGCAAGCTTGAGGAAGGTTGTATTGGAGCATTCAAAACCCGTGTCCCATATGGTTTAGAAGCTTCAAATTAGGGGTCTGTTTTTAAGAGATGTGGCTGACGTAAGACAAGATGTCTTTGGCCTTGGTGAAAAGAGTGTGTAAGCCTCTTATAGTCTCATGGGGTTTGACAGAGGACCCTTCAGTGTGGTTAGCATTTCCATGGGTACTGTTCCTCAGCTGCTGGAGCTTCTATTACCCATTTTTCACTGAAACTATAGTATGATCAACAGAAACAAACACAGGCTGTTCCTGAAGCTCAGCAGCTCTCAGTCTGGTATCTTTAACATAAATCAGTTTGACATAAAGGGGAAGTTTAATAGCCACATCTGTGACTCAGCAACTAGCACATGTTTGCATCTGCCATCTCTGCAGGAAGGGGTTGTCCACTAGAAAGGCAGGGATGTCACATCTTGCCGCTGCAATGAAATCAGTAAGGGTAGTGAGTGTGAGTCCCAGGAGTGCCCATGCTGCAGTGCCCTAGTTTATGCAGATGCTTTGAACAACCTAGCTCATGTGCCTCTTAACAGTGTTGTTCCAGCAGTGTCAGCTGCAGAAGCCATCAAACTGGGTATGCTCTGGGGTGGTTAGTCCTAGCACTCCGTGTAGTAAGCCTGACTTAGCTCCTTTAAAGCTCTGGCTACATAAGCTGCATTCTCTGCAGTCCAAAGAAACCCAAGTCCATTTCCCACTTCACTGTATATTTAATCAAAGGCCTTTCAGAAGTTTTAGGTTGTAGTGTTTCCTTATCCCTATATACTCTTACTAAGGGTTCATGTTTATTTAAGATTTAACTTTATGAGCAGTTTTCCTTTATCTCAGTATATGCAATACAAATTTGGTCTGTTCCCTCAGCTTTTGCATTCAGCTGGTTTGACTGATCTAACATTGCTGATTTTCTAGTATAGTTCAGCTTGTCTGAAAAGAAGGAAGATTGATGTTGGCTGAAATAAAATTCTGAGTTGCCTATGGAGTTTTATTGCCCAATGTTTTTGAATTGCTGTCGATTTAAAAAAGTAGCCAGAACTCTGACTTTAGATTTTAAGGAATGCCTATTTTATGTGAGTGTTGCTAATTCTTTGAGTCAAGTCATTGTGGTTAGCCAATCTTGTTTTCTGTCTCTGTGGTAAGATTTTCAATCCAGAAGGCTAACCTCAATGCTCCCCCAAGAAAGCAGGCAGAGATGACAGTGCATTTCCTTGTTTGACCTCTGTAGTCGAGTTTTATAGAAAGATGCAATCTATCGAATTGGACCGAACACCAAATCACCTGCATGAGAATGAAAGGGTCAAACCTTGTTCCTGTAGTGATGTGGAACAAAAATGTACTGAAATGTATTTCTAAAATAAATTTCTCTTTTAAATTGTTTTTCTACTAAATTCCATCTATGAACTGTAAAATTCTGTCATGCTTGTGAGTTACACATGGTTGTGTATCACATGAGAACAAATCCACAGTTATTTGGATTTTTGAGTTGTGCATTTCGGTACTGCAAGATTGTGCATATATACTTGCCTTGAATTTCCTGAGTTTAATGATGGGGGGGGGAATAATTATTCTGATTTCTTTACATAATTATGGCATAACATCCTTTCTTTGGGGAAAATTCCTTGCTCAGTATACACTTCTTCTGATACAGGGAGGGGAGGAGGAAGGTTTAAGGGAGGCGCTCCCTTGCATCAATTTCTGCCTTCATCCTCTCCTTCCTAGCACTGATCCTAGTTCAGAGTACAGAGTTACAGTTTCGTGTGAGCAATGCCAACATTGCAGCTGAAGGGGCGGGCAAAAATGCACCTTCTGGAGCCCCTGGACAGCCCTGTTGCCTTCACACTGAGTGTGGTACAGTGAGAAACAGATCTGTTCCTACTGTGGCAGCCCTGGGCTGAATCATTTCTACTGTGGCAAGGGCCACATTGCAGACCCTCAGCACCTCCTCTCGGTTTACACAGGGGTTGTGTTTCTCCCGGCAATTAGCAACATAATCGTCCCAGAGTGTGAACTAAAGAACTCAGTCCTACCCACATGGGACTGGAGGCTGTTTAGTGAGTGGAGGATATATAAGACCAGCATTACGTCATATAAAAATTTTGGCTTGTCACCATGAAATTCACTTGCGTGCTCTGCTTGTACCACTGGAGATGTGCAAAGCAGCTGAAGTGAACCGGACCTTTAGACGAGGCTTAACTCGTACTTTAAATCACAGGATTATCATGGTAGAGCAAGAGTATTTGTTGTGCTGGAGCTGCCTCCTAACTGGCCACTGTGCAGCCCTGGCCTTTTTCAGATCAGTGACAGATCAGCCCAGTGACAGCCAGTGAGTGGCCAAGAAACCTACCAAGGACAACCCTTTGCATGGGGTTGAACGAACCAGTGCATACATTCTAAGTAGTACATTCTAATCCCTCTAACTGCAGGATTTCCAACAGTAGAAACATGGTTTGGAAACTGATAGTGAAGGGACAAGTGACCATTTTGCCACTGCTGCCACTTTGGCATTACTTAAGACTGACCTGAATTCTTGATCTGGCCAGTCTGTTGATTTATAGTCATAGTGATCTGTTAATTACTTGGCTTAATTACAGCCAAATTTATTCTAGTGAAAGATTTACCTATATGCAGATGTGTAAGTTTCCATGTTACTCCTCACTAAGATAATTTTGAAGCATAAAAGATAGCAAGCAGTGTCTTGTAGCAAAGAAAGTGGATCTTTACTGGTAAATTCTCAATACAGTATTCTTCACTTAGGCAGTAAATATTATAGCTGTGAGAAACATCCTGTATTCTTCACACACACAATAGGGAACTGGAATCCCTCTCAGTACCATTTCAGTCATGCACTTACGACCTGTACTTCCATAATACTTCTTTGCTGTGGTAATAGCACCAGGTGTACCATCAGTAAACTTACCTTTTCATGTTATTTCTCATAGAAAGATGCAGTTAGCAAATGGCATCAGGTTTTAATGCAGAAGTGACCTTTTGATGTCATGCACAGCTACATGAAGAAAGAACTGCCACTGAAAACTTCTGATTAAAGATAAAAGTAGTTAGGCTGTAAAAACATTAAGATAAAAAGTAAATCCATTTGCCCTGAGTTTCCCCTGCTATCCCACCTCCTACTCTAAATTGATGTTGTCAGCACTCATGATTTTATCACAAGTCTTGTGATGTTTGATGTTTCACTTACACTGTAGCTACTAGAGTTGTGTAATGAGGTTAGAAACTCAGCTTTCCTCTTTCTTTAATTTAAAGTAAGCTTCTAGTCCTAATGGTTAGAGTAAAAAGCTTGCAAGTGTGACCCAGGTGTACCCTAAAGGCTCAGAAAACAGAAGGCAAAGTAAAAGAGCTCCACATTTATCATTTTGCAGACAGGCTTATGATTTTGAGGGTCAAATGGTAATTCTTGAACCTTTGGAGCAGGCAATAGTGGCTTAAAAAAAAAGTACCTGAACAAAGTACCATACTATGTTGCATTTTCTGGGGAAGCATAGTAGTCATTATATCAACAGTGATAATTCTCTTTTCGAACATGCATATTTTCCTATTTAATTTGTTATGTAGCATCTCAGGGTGCAGCCTCTCTGGGCTGGAGGGTCCGTACTGATGGTATGGTTTCCGAAATGTAGCCATACTCCTTGGTGTTGGAGAGCTCATACTGCTTGCTTGTGCTAACAAAGAGAAAAAGTCTTGCAACACTCTTTAGTCCTCTGGCACAGCTGTGCTAAACATTTGTAAACCCAGGGATTTTCTGACCTCCAGTCTCAGAAGGTGATCTGCCTTTTGTGAGGGTTGAGCAAGAAGCTAGGAATGCCCCACCCCTGCCAATCCAGCAACAAAGGAGAAAACCGACCAAGCAAATACAAAAATGTAAACACAGTAACACCGGAAACATTTGGGTTGACTTAAGAAGCCCAAAATGTACAAAATGTTTTGATGTACAGATCAAAAATACTCAGCTGTTGGCTTTGGAAAACCAAGATCTCAACAGCAGCAATGCAGAGTTGAAGGACGCACGACATTTAAATGGGACTCCAAATCATCAGAGACTTAACAGTATATCACTAAAAATATTAATTATACCTAGAACTGAAAAGGTATCCAAAGCAATGAGCGGAGCCTGAGTGTTGTATAGGCACATTGGTCAAAACTTCTCTGCAGCTCACAGACTGGTGGTTCTAAAGGTACCTTTCTGCTTGCCCTATGTTATTGTGTATTCCGCCATAGAGATGACAGAATTACAGATAATTGTGGCAGTCTAATTGCAAAGAAAAGGTGGAAGTCTCTGAGACACAACTACTACAGGAGGAAACAGATACATAGGGATGTCATGTTTCACAAATATAAATGTATGTGACAAACTAAAATTTGGTAGCATTTTCAAACAAGTAGTACTTGAAACTGAACTAAAGAAGCTCAATTGATCCTACACTGACTGTTATTAATTTTGATGTTGAATTAAGCAGTTATTTCCATGTTGTAATTTCCATGAGGCTGTGGTAATAGGGTTAGGGTTAGGGTTAGGGTTAGGTTAGGTTAGGTTAGGTTCTAAACCGCTTCCCCTGTAGAAGGCTGAAGAAAACCAATATTGAATCTTGATCACTTTGCTGAGTGTTTCAAAGGGCATGTACATTTTGTGTCCATGATGACCCACTTTATTTAAGGCTATGGTTTTTTATCTCCATATTAAAGCACTGTGAACAATCTGTGTCTTGCAAGAGGTGCATTCTTCAGCCTTAGGAACTTCTAAATGACTTGGAAAGGGAAATTTAAAATTAATTTACAGGGTTTGCAAAACATTGGAGGAGACTATAGCTTTCTTGTGTTAGTTTCTGTGAAGAGGAGATGCACTTTCTTTTCATGCTCCCTCTCTTGCTTTGTAGTCTTTCCCAACTTCTTTCTAGCTTGATTATCTCTAATTATCTTCAAATATACCCAAACCATCATCTCTGTATTGAAATGAACCGTCTCTTATTCTCAGCTATGCAGGCCTCTGCTGCTGTAACACCAAAGTCAGGTGTATTTCTAGAATCTAAAATGAGAAAGGGTGAAAAGATTGTCCCACCTGTATTGTTCCTCCTCCTGCTGTCATCTGTGGCAGGATGTCTGTTGCTCTGGCAGGACAATTTAATGCTTGCTGTGGATGTTTTTAAATAATAGGAAGCGTGGTACAGCTCTGTTTAGATAAAGCTGCACTCAAGATGTTGATCTGACTTTGAAACACTACCTCATATTAATTAAAATGCTAGAATTGCCGTCCTGTGAGTCTGTCTCCTTTCTGCATCACAAAGCATTAATTATTGTTAGACACTCTGTTCTGCCCTTTTCTTCTCTTTCCCCCTCCCCACTGTCACTCCCAATGGCTGGGGAGTGTTCCCAGTAAAGCAGTCCAGTTCATCTCCCAATAAAGGGCCATCGGCCAACACATTCCAGGCCTAAATTAATCTCATAAATACTGGTACAGGCTTAAATAAATGCAGTCCCTCAGTTAATGTACTAGATTTCAATGGAATTACATGGGGAATTAATTTTCCTCTGTCTGTAGTCTGAAAAACAATAAAATAGTGAAATGCTTAGAATTTACGGCTCAGCTTTCCAAACTGGTTGAAGGACTGGTTCTTGCATGTTGCCGATCTATGTAGACTGTAGCAAGATACTCCTGGTGTGCATGTCTTTTCTATACAAACCTGTAACATGTTAGGCCTTACTGATAACAACAAAAGCACCCCTAGTTCAGTGGCAACTCAATTTGTAAGTCATCCTGTAGACCTGTATGGTTATCTGTTACACGTCATGGCAGGTATTTTAGTATGTGTGTGTAATTTCTTCTACATGTCGCAACACCTGTTGCTGTATGCTTATCTCTATAACAAGATTTCTTCTATTATTATTCTATAACAAGAATTATCATTTATGTAGTATTTTACTAAGAGGGGTACCAACAGCAGTTGCAGGAATTAATCTGACAAGGTCCAGCAGCGTATACAGTTAGTCTGGCATATGTAATGCTTTGTTAACTCTGTGTCTTGTGACTTGCTATAGTACCTAAGTGAAAAGCCAAATATCAGGATTTGCTAGTGCAACTAGATGGGAAGTCACACAAATAAGGATCTCATGATGAACTTTTCAGTTAAAAATGCATTCCCTTTTCTTATTTAGTTCATTCATGTCCCATCCTTTATGTCTGTACATTATACGCTGTTCTCTTTCTTTACCAACTTTTTCCCATTGCCTTGTGCCTTTTCCTTCCCAGGTGAAACATCCATCTTTTTCCTGTTCATTGCCCTTACTAGGTTCTCTCCCTATAGTTCATAATTTCTATCCCTCACTTCCTCCACTCATCAATGTCTTGGGCAGAAGTGATTGAAGCAATGGTTTCTGAAAGAGCAAACCAGTCTCTAGAGTAGCGTTTCTCTCTCTCTGGAGAAAGACTACAGGTCATTTTCTTTCTCTCTCTGTTAATGGAGAAACAGAAAATGCTTGAAGTCAGTTGATGATAACATAGTAAATGTGTCGATGAAAGTCCTTTTGCTGCAAGAAGTATCATAAATAGAAGGTACCTACAGGTATTTGATCTGAGCCAAGCCTTCGTCGCATCTTAGTATTCTCATTCCGTGTCTATGTATATCTGATGTCTGTAGGAGCACACTGAAAATACAGATCTGTGCATTAATTATATTAATGGAGGTTTAATGTGGAAGATGCAAAAAAATATTGTTTTATCTCTTCCAGAATGGGCAGCACACAAATTGTAATAATTCGCATGCTGATTTTTACCATGATAAAACTGAATCTGCCCAAGAGCCTTTTGCTGAGTTCATGGATTGGTTAGGTCTGTTCCTGTAGTGGAAAATGTTTGAACTGTAGCATTACCATTTCAAATTATTTTCTAACTTCTCACTGAAAAGAGGAGAAAAATATGAATACAATAGTCAGGACCCCTTATAAAATCTTCCTAGAGGAGTCCTTGGATACTCACCATTGGTCTCAATGGAGCTTTCACACATCCTTGAAAGGAATTCATTAAGCTGGAAAAGCTGGCTAGAAACCAGTCTTCCTATAATGTCTTCCATAATTTGCTTCAAGGGACACATTTATAGTCACTCAGCCTTTTTTATAGATCTTGTGCAAGATAAAGGGCTGGGTCACAATTGCAAGTCCTTAATGAATAAATGTTTGTTGCATGCCACAACCCAAATAATTTTTCAGGCATCTCACCACAGTATGATCTTTTCAGTTTGGACTTTCCCAAGGATTTGCAACAGGATGATGGCTGCAACCTCTGGAATCACAGTGATACAGTGACTGATTTTGTTGCAGGTGCTCCTTCTTCCATGCTGACCCAGTTGGATGCAGAAGGAAAACATCCAGCAACTGCAATTTCTACTTTTGATTTTTCTTAAAGACTTGATTTCAATTATTTCCTTTTATTCACATTAACTTGTCTACAGGCTTGTATGGAGACAGGTTACAATAGAAAGGTTACTCCAAATAACAAAACGTCACTACAATTTGAATATTTATCAGACATGGGCAGATCTCAGGGTAACATACTGCTTTTCAAATAACCCTAAGATCTTCTGTGTGAAGTCTGTTTCATTTATGAGAATTGTCTGTCATTCCCATTCCACAAAATACTGCTTTTGGATTATAATGGTTAGAGGGAGAGGGAACAGACAAAAGTGAAAAAGAGAGAGATATATTTCTGGGCTGTGAAGCTCATGGGAGCTTTAGAATAGGGTTAGATTAGTTAGATTTGGTTGATAAACTTTGATTACCTACTGCAAATTCATTCAGAAGCTTTTTATCTGAAAGTAGCCCAAACTGGGCGCAGCAACACTGGGTTTTTTTGCTGGATATTTACTCCCTGGTCACAAACTTTGGAAGTTATGTCTTAGCATGGTAAGCCAAGTAGCTATTGCACAAAGAAACACTGAATGCACTTACATATTGCAACGGGAACAGCCTTGAATCACCATATTGATATACAAAGGATCAGATAGTAAACCTTTAATTAGCAGCCAGGAATTGCTTTTGAAAATGATTCTTTTTCTTTGACATCCCTACATATGGGCTGAAGGATGCTGGTACAGTTCTCCTTCTATCAAAATAGGCTATAATGTGTGACTATGTTCTAGGAAAGTGTTACCTTTTTTAACAGATTTATAATTTTTTAATGTCAGACCACCATAAAGCTTTCAAGCAATAGCTGCTGGCCAAAATTACATTAGGAAAGTGCACATTATGCTCCATTTCCCTCAAGGAAGGGAAGGTAAACATAGGCAATCTGGGCTGAGAGGGCCAGAGCAGACGTAAGGAGGTGGCCAGCTCCCCAGCATCTTGGCTTTTGCTGTACTCTTCCTAGGGTCTCTGCTGGATTGATCTGTGGCAGTTTCAAAGAAGGATAACAGGCCCTTCCCTGAAGTAATGAGAGTCCTTTGCTTTTGTACCTGTATCCATATTTAAGAGGAATTTGTTATTCAGGAGAGGTAGCTGGTCCTCAGCTTTCCAGGGCAGGCCTGTTTAGGCTCTGTGCAGACAGATGCAAGCTTCCCCTGCCCATGCCTCCTCAGCAGGCGCATTAGCTTGGGCACTGAGCCATGCTAATACAGCTCTGTGGCTGCTAGACAGGGGCTGGCACAAGTTTGGTTGGCTTGGAGTAGGGGCTGGGTGAGCTCACATCTGTCTGCACCTGCCTGTGCTGACAGAATAAAATTTGGGGTGGAAAAAGAAACAGGAGAAAACCTAAACAAGCACTTCTGAATCCACCTTGCATTAGCAGCTGGAGTGCTGAAGTTGGAGGGATGCTGGGATGCAGCCACACACACAGCAGGAGCTGTTGGCTGGATCTTGCCTCTGCAAGAGAGGCAGAGGCTCTGGAGCCTGCTTGTGTCACGTTGCCTGCAGGAACTCAGCAGGAATGACAGCTCTTGCTGAGTTTCTGCAGGCAGTCCATACACCCATTTCTTCCCAAAATGGCAATACAAATGTAGCAATACAAAATGCCAAAGAAGAGATACAGAAGGACTTGGGGGTGTTGGTTGAAGGGAAACTGAACATGGGCTGGCAGTGTGCACTCAGAAGTGTGACCAGCAGGGAGAAGGAGGAGATCCTGCCCCTCTACTCTGCTCTTGTGAGACCTCACTTGGAGTGCTGTGTGCAATTCTGGTGTCCTCAACATAAAAAGGACATGGAACTGTTGGAACAAGTCCAGAGGAGTGCCACGAGGATGATCATGGAACTGGAGTACCTCCTGTATGAAGATAGGATGAGAAAGTTGGGGCTGTTCAGCCTGGAGAAGGCTGCATGGAGACCTCATAGCAGC